>JAAGEH010000031.1:16919696-17007651 GCA_011751065.1 Lasiurus cinereus | reverse complement strand
CGTGGTGCGTGATCATAGCGTGGTGCGTGATCATAGCGTGGTGCGTGGTGTGTGGTGCGTGACCGTAGCGAGACCCCAGGATATACGTGCCCCGCAGTGATTGGGTAGCGGCAGGGTTCGCACGAGCGTGCGGCTTAGCCTGTGCTGAGATGGTAGAAGCCACGTAGCTGCTGAGTTAAATGATCTGCAGAGTTCTGTAGCCCACAGTCTTCACATGATTGAGATGGCTGAGCTGGACGTGTGACCATAGGAGCATACATGTCCATACCATCCACGCAGCCCTAAGAAGCCGTTCATTGATGTGAGGGCTGAGGCCTTGCATGCCACTAACTAGTAAAGGCCACATGACAGGAAGAATCCACATGGTGGGCTGGGTTTTTAGGAGTCTACGATGCTCTAGTGACTTGACGAGCTAGATCTACCTCATGACCATAGTGGAAACAGGTCTATGAGAGACCAAGTGAGCTCAGGTGCTGACAGGATCGATAGTTCTGGACATGCCACATAACTATAGTGTCCACATGATGGCAGCATCCACGTGACCATAGCCTTAGGAACCCACAATGCTCGTGAGCTGGGTCAGCTTCATGATAGTAGGGTCCTGCTGACCTGCTTGTTTCACTAAACCTTTCTCTTCATGAGACCTGGAGATCTGAGATTGCTCACATTGCTGGGCTCCCCAGTGATGGTGGTGTCTCTGATGCCCTTCTCAACACAGAAGCTGGACTTTACCTGTCCCCACCTCTTCTCTAATGTGCTAATTTTACGGGGGTTTTCTAATAACACGTGAAATTTAATACATAAATTAATACATAGCAATGAAATAGATCCTCCCTAAAATCATAATTATTGCCATATTGTAGGGACTACTTTAGAATTGTTAGTGGGTACAGGTAAATGTTGTTGACTTAATTTCATGCAAATCTAAAGAAAATTAAAGCCATCCTAGTAAGTGCTTCTCCAGAGGACCAAGAAACCACATGGTGGGCTGCAGAAGGGCATTGTCAAAAGAGCTCAAGATTCCCAGGGGCTGAACATCTCCAGGAATGGTAACAGGGGTTCCCTTCTAGCCACAGTTTTAGCCTTTTTACCTTACCCAATTTCCATACCAAGTTCAGTTGAGAAATAGTGGGGGGGGGGACTAGAAAAGCAGTCTCAGGGAAAGAGGGACATCCAAGACTGTTAACCAACACCCACCTCTGCCACAGATACCCTTGCTTGCCCAACATCATCACTCTGATGATCACTACCACCCACTCTCAACCAAGCTTTAATCTGTCCCTCTTCTCACCTCATTTTTGGAAAGGTTCAGGATCTTGACTGTTGATAATATCAACAGACCAACCAGCTGGCACAGTCTGTTATTGTGCAAGTTCAGGGACAACAGCTTTGGGAAAGAAGAGTTAGAGTGATGCTTACTATCTAGGACCTGAGAGACAAATCTGCCCACTGTCCCATCTGTTCCACCCACTACTGTAATACCAGCTCTGGGTCTAAGGCCTCACCTCAGAGAAATTCTCTTCAATGACCTGCAGGATGGCAACCATGCAGTTTCTTTGATTCAAAATTATATCAATTTCAAGGCCCACCAAGTATTCAGGAAGCTTAGAGGGGAGAATCATAAAGCTGAGAGGAGTCCAGGGCCAACACCCACCCCTCTCTCATTACCATATCTTATTCTCCTTTCCAGGCAGGCTCTCTGCCCTCACCCGCCTTATAATTACTTATGTCAGCTATACCTAGATAAAAGTGAAGCATCTGGAGTTCAGGAGCTCTCTCGAAGACATCATATCATATTTGCTCATGATCTGCTGCAGAGTGAGATGAAGAAAAAGCTCTGAGGCTGTGGTAATGACAGGGGAATTGGTGGCTACAGGAAGAAGAGGTGGGACTGAGTGGGTTCCTTGAGTCTGCATTACATTTAGCTGGCTAATTTCTTCTGGCTTCAACTTATTCTCCATAGAGTAGGTTATAGCAGTATCTGGAATACAGATACTTGTAACTACAAACCCAGAGGACTGTGTCGACATGCTACATTACATGGTGCTCCTTCATATCTTCCTCACAGGGGGCTGATCACATAGTAGCCAGCTTCTTGCCCTCCCTGAGGTTGCTGAGTCTTGTGACATGGAGGAGCTTCTCATGGGTCATTCAGATGCTACATGGAAGAACAGAGGCAGGAACGGAGCCCCAATGCATAGAAATGACCCTGCCATGCACAAGTTTAATAAACTCTTCCTGCAATATATGGGGTTTTCTTAAATAAAAGTATAGTAGCAAATACATTAGATTTAGAAATAGTCACATGGCAGGAAGTAACTTCAGCACATCTTAGAGATACCATACAAAGACCTGCAAAGTGTAAAAAAAATCACAAGCAATAGGTTGGTCACTATAATGAGAGTAGGAAACATTATAGTTTTTCCTTTTAAAAAATGTAGTCAGTGAGAATAGATGTCAATGGTCAGAGCCAGAACTGTAACTCTGAAAATCTCAGATCAGGGTGCTTTGTAAGGAGGAAGAAGGGAGGAAAGTTCCTTGGCTCCAGTGCACTAACCAGAATTCTCTGGAATTTTCTACCCTTGGCAGCAAGCGCTTCCTTCATTTTTATGCCCTCAGAGGGCAAGTCCAACCTCTGAGTGGGCTGAAGAGAAATCTGAACATGAGTGTATGAACATTTGGAGTGAGAGAAATAGAAGACTAATGCACACATATACACAGATAAACTGTCAAGAGTTGAAATGTTTTTGTAAAACAATATATGAGCATTTTTCTAAACTAGTAAATATTACGTGAACTCTTTTATCAATTGGTTACTTTATATTTTTAAATTCCTTTCAGCAAATTTAATTATTATTAAAATATTGAACTCTAAAAATATATATTTAGAAAATGAAATAATTTTACACCCTGCACCTGTATGATCCCCTCACCTTTACCCACAGATACCCACTATAAAAAGATTGGTGCACATTGCCCAGCGGGTGTGGCTCAGTGGTTGAACATTGACCTATGAACCAGGAAATCACGGTTCAATTTTTGGTCAAGGTACATGCCCCGTTTACAGGCTCCAGTCCCAGTGTGAGGCATGCAGGAGGCAGCCAATCAAGTATTCTTCCTCATCATTGATATTTCTATCTTTCCCTCTCTCTTCCTCTCTGAAATCAATAGAATATATTTACATTGGTACAGCTTCTTGATGTATTTCTCTTCAGGTAATCTGATTACCTACCTTAAACACTTTAAAAGTATCTTATGAGAGAGAATCCAAGATGGCAGCATAGGTAAACACCTACACTGCTGCCTCGCACAACAATTTCAAAACTACAACTAAAAGATAGAACAGACATCATCCAGAACCACAGGAAAGCTGGCTGAGTGGAAATTCTACAACTAAAAGGAAAGAGAGGGGCTCACAGAGACCCAGAGGAGCTGCAAAAAGCTGAGGTATGGAGACGCACGCGTGGAGAGAGCGGGTGCCACAGTGCCTGGCTGGTTTTCTCTGGCAGGAGGGAAACGGAGACTCTCAAAGGCATTGAACCCCTTATCCTATGACACTAAACCCCAGATCCAGCCAAAACTCATACAGGGGGAGTTTGGACTGTGAAAAGGGAGAGGGGCACGGAAATTTAGGGGAGTTCCAAAAGACCAGAGGTCTGCTGGTGCGCACGGCATTGCGTGCAGAGGACAGACTGCTGATTGTGCCGCTGGCTTTCTCGAGTGGGCGGGAGACAGACCCTCCCAACTGTGCCACTTCTGACTCCACTAAGCACCAGTTTCGGGTGAAACCCTGGGGACCTAGACTCGTGTGGTCCCAGAGCGCAGGGGAGCCGGAAAGGCAGAGGTCTAGAGGTACTGTGTGTGCACACAAGGACCGCTCCAGCGATTACCCAGTCACATGAGACTCAGGGGCCGTGGCAGGTGGGGCCGACTAGAAGTCAAGGCGGTCCCTTAAGCCCTGAGACTCCACCCATCCCAAGCTCAACAGAGAGGCTTCTGCGGTTTTGCAAGTCTGGTATCATAAGGCTGAATCCAACACAGAAGTTCTCCCTGCATAGTGAAAATGCCGAGACAAGGGAAGGGATCAGAAACAAAAGAAATGGAGGAAAACAAATGACTGGATATAGAGTTCAAAACCACGCTGATAAGGTTTTTCAAGAATATCCTAGAAAGTTGGATAAAGTTAGCGAGACCCAAGAGGAGATGAAAAAGGACCAACTAGAGACGCAAAAGATCCAACTAGAGATGGAAAAGGACCAAGTAGAGATGGAAAACGACCAACTAGAGATGGAAAAGGACCAACTAGAGATGGAAAAGGTCCAACTAAAGATGAAAAAGGACCAACTAGAAATTAAACATACACTGACTGAAATAAAAAATATTATACAGAGTCCTAACAGCAGACTAGAAAAAGGCAAGAATCAAGTCAAAAATTTGAAATATAAAGAAGCAGAAAACACTCCACTGGAAAAGCAAGAAGAGAAAAGAATGCAAAAAATGTGAAGATAATATAAGGAGCCTCTGGGACAGCTTCAAGCATACCAACATCAGAATTGTGGGGGTGCCAGAAGAAGAGAGAGAGCAAGATACTGAAAACCTATTGAAAGAAATAGTGATTGAAAACTTCCCACATCTGGTAAATGAAATAGACTTACAAGTCCAGGAAGCACACAGAACCCCATATAAAAGGAATCCAAAGAAGACTACACCAAGACACATCATAATTAAAATACCAAGAGCAAAAGACAAAGAAAGAATATTAAAAGCAGTAAGAGAAAAACAGTTAATTACCTACAAGGGAGCAGCCATATGACTGTCAGCTGATTTCTCAACAGAAATGATGCAGGCCAGGCGGGAGTGGCAACAAATATTCAACGTGATGAATACCAAGAACCTACAACCAAGAATACTCTATCCAGCAAAGCTATCATTCAGAATTGAAGGGCAGATAAAGAGCATCACAGATAAGAAAAAGCTAAAGGAGTTCATCAACTCCAAACCAGTATTATATGAAATGCTGAAAGGTACTCTTTTAGAAGAGGAAGAAGAAAAAGGTAAAAGACAAAAAAATATGAACAACAAATACATATCTATCAACAAGTGAATCTAAAAATTAAGTGAATAAAAAATTAGATAAACAGAATAAACTGGTGAATATAATAGAATCAGGAGCACAGAAAGGGAGTGGACTGATCATTCTCAGGGGGAAAGGGGTGAGGGGTGTACAGGGAGAGACTGGACAAAATCATACACCTATGGATGAGATCAATGGGAGGGATGTAATGGCAGAGGGATGGGTGGAAGTTGAGTGGAGGGGTGCTATGGAGGGGAAAAAAGAGAAACAAATGTAATCTGAATAATAAAGATTTAATTTTTTTAAAAAGTATCTTATATGTGCATATATTATTATCAATCACATAATTAATTTTATGCAAATTAGACTTTTCACTTCTTTTGAATTCTCCAGATTTTCATTTCTTCAGATAATGTGGTTTGCCACCTGTCCAATGTTTATTGGAGAATAATTTTGCTTTTTAGGTGAATAATCTATTCATATCTTTTGTCTCTATCAACTATTTAGCAGAAGCGCTTTATACCCTATTCAGGCATATTAGGACAAAGTTTGTAATACTGTTTGTACACATTTACTCCCAGGTTCCCAGATTTTCACAATTTTAAATTAATTTTCTTTGACAATACATATATTTGTTTTAAATTTTCATTGATTTTGTATTTTTAAAATAACATAAGAAAAATCCCAGAGCTTCATGAAATATAAGACCAGCTTTCAAAGCCTTGAAGGCTGAAGATGCATGGAAAAACTTTAGACTTAATTCTACACTTGTGAAAAAGGCAGATAATATTTTAATACTTGCCTAGCATAAAGGAGATACCATATGAAGTGCCTCTGGTTTAAACTAATTTTGAAAATTATGATTTCCTTCCCACCGTGGAGGTTACTTTACCTGTGCTTCTCTTTGAACCCCACACCAAATTCCAGAGAGGCCAATTCATGTGGCCCTATATCCAGGCCTCTATGGTATTTCATCTCCATCATCATCTTCAAGACCAAGGGAAGGTAGTGTTTGAGTACCCAATGAGCATGAAATAGACACCAGAGTAATTTAATATTAGATGAGTGACCTTGCAAAACTTTGAACTGTGTTATAAATTTAATTGGAAGAATAAAGGGAAGTTTAAAAAAAACTTTGTCTATTCTTTTAAAAATGTTAAATGTAAAGAAATGTGAATTATTGGGAAAATCTTTGGAATATATTTTATAAACAAATGTTTAATATTATTAACCTATATAATAAAGAGGGAGTATGCAAATTGACCATCACTCCACCACAAAGATGGTGGTGCCCACAGCAGAAGCCAAGTTCCTGTAACCCACCTTAATGAGGAATCAGTAGGGATCTGAGGCTGTGCTCGCCCTTCCCCTGTGGGGCTTGACAGGGGATCTCAGGCCCCACACCCTGCCTTGGTGCCAGGCTGGGGACTTCAGGCCATGCCCCCTGCCTGATGGGGCTTGACTGAAGACCTCAGGCTATGCCCCCAGCCTTGGTGGGGCTTGACAGGAGCCCTCAAGGTGCACCCCTGGCCTCAGTGCTGGGTTGGGGGACCTCAGGCTGCACACCCCACCCTGCAGGGCTTGATGGGGGACCTCAGGCTGCACCCCCTGCCTGGTGGGACTTGACAGGGGACCTCAAAGTGCACCCCCGCCCCAATGCTGGATTGGGTGACTTCAGGCTGCTCCCTCAGCACCGGTGCCAGGGAGGTCATGCCTTTCCCCAGCAGAGCTTCACATGGGACCTCAAGGTGCACCCCCCACCCTGATGCTAGGTTAGAGGACCTCAGGCTACACCCCCAGCCTAGCAGGGTTTGACTGGGCACCTCAGGCCATGCCCTTCTCCGCCCTGGTGCCAGACCAGGGGACCTCAGGTTGTGTCCCCCCCTGGTGCCAGGCTGGGGCATCTCAGGCAGCACTCCCTGCCCAGTGGGGCTTGATGGGGGACTTCAAGGCATGCCCCTGCTCCGGCCTGGGGTGGGATATCTCAGGCTGTGCCCCCTGCACTGGCACTGGGCCAGGGGACCTGAGGCTGCACCCCCTGCCTGGTGGGGCTTGACAAGGGTGGGACCAGCCAAGTCTGGATCTAGCTCAGGGCTGGCTGGGTCTGGGTGTTGTGCTATTTTGAGGTGCACATGGGTGGGCAGGGACTTGGCTCTGGGTCCTGTGGTGTGCCCCCCGCTTCCCTGACAGGAGGAAGATTTTTATATTTTACTATTTTTTTTTCATCTCTGACACTTCTATTATAGAGAAATGGCAGCTAGCAATGTTAAAATATTTCCTCTAATTAATCCCCTTTTACTGTGCACAAATTTTGTGCAGTGGGCCACTAATATATAAATAAATTTGTTTTCCTAGAAGAGTGTTGTTCAAAGTCCACAGTGAAATAATTCAAATAAGGGCTATGTATCATAATCAAAACATACAGATTAAAGTGTAAAAATTAATTATATATAGGGGCAAAAGTAGGTTTACAGTTGTTCATATGGAAAATAATATACTAATAAATAATAATACAAGAATAAACTGTGTTCTGTGTACTCATAACTGTAAACCTACTCTTGTGCCATATTGTATATATATATGCTTGTATGTGTACAACACTTTTTGAAAATCTTTCTCTCTATATATATATTTTGCAACACAAATTTTGAAGAAATATATATACTAGAGGCCCGGTGCATGAACATTCATGCACTGGAAGGGGCGTCCCTTGGCCCAGCCTGCCCCATCTCACAGTCTGGGACCCTCAGGGGTGGGAGGCAACCAGTCAATCAGGGGAAAATGATGCCCTATCAGACCTCTGCTGCTACCACTGCCGACAGTACAAGCCTCAGTTGGTTCTGGTTACCTGAGCCTCAGGTGGCCCTGGAGGCTGGGCAGGCACCATCTAGGGCTTTCCTGTGCCTCAGGCTGGCCCTGGGCAGCTGGGGAGCTGAGGGGACTGAGGAACTCTGGAGCCAGGTGCACAGAGTGGCTGGACCTGACTAGGGGCGCGCCCAGCCTTGCTGCACACCTGCTGCCCTGGCAGGGCCAAGGGGACTGGGCACCACCATCTTGTGACTGTGTACGCTGTCATCTTTGAGGGCATGGCAGTCAATTAGCATATTCCCTCCTTATTGGCTGTGGGTGTCACCATCTTTGTGATGGTGTGATGGTCAATTACCATATTCCCTCTTTATTAGATAGAATATGTTTATGTGAATCTATATCTATACACACAGAAATATATCTAGACAATATCAATTCAATTACAAGGGATGGATACCTTTTGTATAAGGATGAAAGAAATAATACAAGGAAAAGTTCTCTAATAAATATATATTTCTGCACTGCATTTATTTTTGGAACAAATATATTAATTTTGAAATCTGAAATCTGTATCTTTACCTGTGTAGCCAGGCTACTATTCCTGCTTTTATTTTTGCACATAAGTGAAACTGTTTGGGACTCAATTACCCATCCTGTAAACCTCAAGGAGTGTGTTTAGATCAGTTCTTTTAAAAATGGAATACCCACATGTCCTATATCATAAGGAATATAAACTCTCAAATAGAAGGACAGGTGCCATGCTGAAGATAAAATTACTTGAAGGGGAAAGCCTTTTCACAGTGAGTTCAGTCTGACTTGTAGGAGGGCTGATGACATAGTGAGTACACTATACAAGAAATATGAATTTTGAAGGTATTGGGGGGCTAAGTGGGAACTTCTTGCATGAAGAGGAAGACAGTGAGGATCCCGTCTGCTTTTATTCACTTTTAATACATATTTTCCCTTTAGGAATGCATACAGGCAGATCAAAGGTAAAGTTTGGTATACAATTTAAAGAGTATCAGTTCAGGAAATCGCCTCATTGCAATCACAGCAGGGCAAACTTGTGCTGAATATCAAAGTCTATTGGTCTTCCAATGTCTCTTTTGCACTTATATGCTAATTGCTGTCTGCTTTAGCCTCAAGCATTTCCCCTTTTTGTTTTCTTAATAAATATTGAAAAGCATATGCCATCTGTACGGCTCCAGTTTTTTTTTTAAGACTCTTCATTCCACATCTTCAAACTAGAAATAATAAACGTATAAGACCAAGAATGAGACAGATGATAATGGTTATGCTAAGAGGCAAATGTAGGAAGATCCAATTAAAAGGATTGAATTATTTCATGTCTTTTTTTAAATTGCTGCCAGGCATCTAAGGAACTAGTTTGTACATTTGTCTGGGACTGCTGGGAGTAGTCATCTGTCTGTGGCTATAGGTAAAGGTTGAGCCTCCAGGTGCAAGGTCCTCATTAGTTTGGTCAGTTACTCCTGCAGTTTTATGTTGGAGTTTGTTGTTCCTTGCAGGAATCCACATGGGCTTGGAGAAGTTTTCTGGAAATATACAAGCATATTCTCAACCAAAGGTTAATAAAGGGTTGGGACCCTTCCATAAACCAGACCCAGGATTCTTCCATCTAACCAAGCTTTTTTCCTTTGGCTTTTTATGACACCAGCATAGCTCCATTGGTGTCTTACCATCAGCGTTAAAAGTGAAAAAATTTAAGGTAATTAAAGCTTGGTGTAGTCTACTTACAGGACATTCCCCTTTTTTGTTTTTCAAGTTGGAATTTTAGCTGCTGGTGTTAGTGTTCTATAATTGCCTATCCTTGGTAATTGTACAGTATCCCTGTAATTTGTTAAATTTTCCATTTTGAACAAAATTGCTTGAAATGACAACTTGTGTATGCAGGCCATTATCAGTTTAAATAAATTTTGGAATTCCCATGATGACAAAAGCAGCTAGGCAACGATTAATGACCTGTTTCATCTTTTCCTCTGTAGATATGGTGGGCCAAATGACTTTTGAAAAGGTATTTACAGAAACATGCAATGCCCCAAGGTGTCCAAAACGAGTATAATGGGTTACATCCATTTGCCAGTTATGGTCCCTTATCAATCCTCAAGGGTTAATTCCCGTATTAAGCCCTTGAGGCAGATGTAACATATAAGTACAACATTCCTTGGTAATCTGTTTAGCCTGCTGGTGACTGAGAATTGTTTAGATAACATTTTGGCAGGCTGATGTAAAAACTGCTAAGATTTTGTGGCTTGTTGTAACAAAGCACTAATTGATCATCCTGTGCATTTCCTTTTGTTAAAGAACCAGGCAGAGTAGTATGAGCCCTGATATGAGTAATATAAAAGGGTTATTGTCTTTGCTGTAAAATTTGCTGTACCTGTTTAAATAGTATAAATAGACTTTGGTCATTGAGCCATTTCAATTGAGTAGTCTTAATTCTGTTTACCAGGCTAGCAGTGTAGGCAGAATCAGAAATAACATTGAGAGGCTCCTGGAAATCCTGAAATGCAGCCTTGATAGCTTTTAATTCAATTCTTTGTATAGAAGTGTGACTAGTTTGGATGACTCAGTCTGAACTTATTGTATGATAAGCAGCTTTGCCATTAGAGGAGCTGACAGTAAAACCAGTTAATGCTCCAGGAATAGGTTCCTGTCTAGTATTTTTTGTTATAACAATAGATGTATAATATAAAAATTGTAATAGTTTGTTTTTTAGTAGATGACAACTAAGTTCCCCTGAATATCCACTTATTCCAATTTGCCAATTTAAATCAGTCTGAAATAAAATTTCTAAATGCTTTCCAGTGAGGGGAAGATAGATGCATTGGGGTTCTTCTCTTCTAAGCTGCCTGTAGCGCTTTCTGAGTTGAGATATCAATTAAGCCATGAACTCTATATATGTAACCACAGTTTTAGAGGATTGATGCCCTAGGTCAGTGGTTGGTAAACTGCGGCTCTCAAGCTACATGCGGCCCTTTGGCCCCTTGAGTGTGGCTCTTCCACAAAATACCAAGGCCTGAGCGAGTCTATTATGAAGAAGCGGCATTAGAAGAAGTTTAAGTTTAAAAAAGTGGGCTCTAAAAAGAAATTTAAATCGTTTTACTGTTGATATTTGGCTCTGTTAACTAATGAGTTTGCCAGCCACTGCCCTAGGTGGTCCCATTCAATAATATCTGGAGAGTCCTTATTTTGGAAGATGACCCCAGTGGGACTATTTGCAGTAGGATTAATCTGTCTTAATAAAAGCAATTTTGGCTGTACCTATGCTACTTGGGCTGAGGAGATTGCCTGCTCAATTCTTAGTAACTCCTTTCTAGCTTCATCTGTTAATGTTTGGGCAAGGAAAGATTAGAAACTCCCCTAAGTATATTGAATATATTTGTCATTCCTCCCATAGAGATTTGTAGATAAAGTCTTAACCAATTAATGACTCCTAATATTTTTTGAAAGCCATTTAGGGTCAAAGCAGTCCTTTCATATTTCTACCCTTTGAAGCCTAATATATTGTTTTTCAATTATGGTTCTGAGGTGCTTGAAGGGCATTTCTTTCCAGAAGCAGTCCTTTAGCCCCACTTAGGAAGTTTCTTTTCTAAATAGGTAAACATTAATAAAGTCTGCTTTTCCTATGGGCTTGCCTTAAATTGTAACATTAAAGACTTTTTCTTTCTTTCTAATAGAATAACTAACTTTGGTTGCCTACCACAAAAACAGGTAAGAGAGAGACATACTGGCAAATACTGCAGTGCATATATTTTAAGTAAAAGTAACTTTCCTTTTACTTATAGTGTCTCATTAATGGTGAGATTTAATGTTTGAATAATAACTTTTAGTTTATTTTATAAATAGTAGTCGGAGATATTTTTTAATTTCTCCCTTTTTTCAGCTTAAATTTACCTCTAAACGGCATTCGTTTTGACTAGTGCTTATTTGAATACATATGCAAATTTTACTTTGGACTTTACTAGAACCAATTGCTCATAAAATGAGTTTATATGAGACCTTGATTATATTGTGAAAAGCTAACTTATTAAGTAATTAAAGTATGCACCTTTATTGAAAAAGCAAAGTAAGCAAACTTATACATTTGACTCATAAAGTACAGATGCCACCCCACCTCCCAGCCAATCTGAAGAGCAGGCTGGGTGGGGGGTCTGAGGCATTATGTATGTTCCTGTTTTAAAATTCCGTTTCTGAATATTCTGGTTTCCTGCAAAGCTTAGAGGCTGAAACCTTTATAACATTTAAAATACATGTATATAAATAGAACACAGTTATTACTTTTTATTTGACAAAGCTTCTTATGTTATCTAAAGTATATTAGATTGGCCTAATTTAGTTGAAAAATATTTCTTTTAAGAAGAGAGAATAAATCCTTGAATCATTCCAGGACCCTGAAAATCTATCTTTCAGTTAAAGTCTTGAAATTTAACTTGGAAAGACTATCAAATATACATAATCTGAAGATTATATTACATAGTTTTTGTAATTATTCTAAAAGACATAAATTAAATTTAAACTGGTTTTAATATTAAAAATTTGGTTTGGACCATAGAATTAATCCTCTTTTTTAATCAGGCCAATAAAATATTATATCCTAGGTTGAAATTTTACCACACATAGTGTTGTGGAGCAAAAGCCAGTGAACGACCAGTTGGAAATGACCACGGAGGCTGCTAAGTTGGTAATAAGCAAGCAAGGATTTATTGAGCTGGCCAGCGACTGCTCTGCCTTTCTCCACTCAGGGAGTCCAGAGAGCAGCAACGACCCTTGTGTAGGACCACTTTTAAGTACATTTACCACATCCTGTTTTTGCAGAGCAAACAACATAAGACAAAACAGTTTTTCCCAAGCAACGTCAGAGTTGACGACCATGTTATTTACAGGGTCATCTTGTTCTTCAGAAAGCTGACAGTGTTCTATGAAAGAAGGCCTACGTGTTGGGAAGGGGCAATGAGACCGTATCTCAAGGCCTGGCCTGGTGTCAGCACTGACAACTCTATCTAGGGGATAGTCCACAGCCTCTCTGGAATGGGGCATGCTCAAATATTCCCACTCTCTAACAATAGTATACATAAAGACTATAATGTATTTTGAACTACTAATTTTTCTGAGAAATGTAAATATTTTCTTCAAAAATGAATTTCCATACTTCATGCATTCTGTTATCACCAGCATATGATTTCTCTCAATTTAGTTTGAAATTTTAACTTTTAAGAAGCCTCAAATTTTAGGTGGTAAGTTAAAATTTGCCATTTCTCAGATTAGTAATATATTAATATTTAAGAGATATTTCAAATAAAATATAGGACATATTCAATTAATAGATTCAAATGTATCCTTTAGATTTTTCAGATGAGGTGAACTCAGATTAATTAATGTTTTAATATCCTGTCTTTTCAAAATACCTAGCTATTTAATAATTTTTAGTATTTAATTCAGCAAACTCCAAAGTATGAAGTTACCAAAGACTTTGGAAAACTATGTTTAAGCATATATAATTAGCACCGAAAAAGATTTACCATATACCTTTCATTTTAGTTATATATATTTTGCCTTAACAACTTTAAGATTTTAAAGCCAATTATTATTACCCAAGGCATTTTCCTTGGCAAATTCTGTAACAGAGATAACTTACCAGCTTTCAGTGGCTTTAATGTTAAAGTATTATTTCATTTTAATTTTCTTTATAAAAATAGGAGTGCCCCGGGACCTGAGAGTCAACCATGGGATGCAGTCCATTATTATTCAAGAACTGCTCATTATCATGGAAACATTAACCTTGTTGCCCAAACCCAGCCTGTATATTTTCCTTGTGTCATTTTTGCCCTCTTTCAAAGAAAAACAGTCTCAGGCCTATTCTATAGCATCTGTGAAGAAATGGGGTTTAGGCCAAGAGGCCACCCCAAATCAGGTGGGGTGTGCCTTCTCTTAATCCAGCCTTTTCCTCTCCTCTGGTATAGAAGTCCTGGACGCATCCCCAAATTGTGAGAAATGGCTCACTTATCCAAATTTCAAATGATGGACTGGGAAATAAAAACATGGTAAAAATAGGACTTTTAAGCATACTCCCAAGAGCAGGCACCCATTTTACAGGATTACAATAAAGGCCAGGGGTAAGAGACCTACTAATTAATAGCCTGGACCTTTTTTAGTTACCTCTACCTCTCATTGGCTAGGAAATTTTCCTAGGATCTGTTCTATTGACCATGTGTACTTTTCATATTCTCTCTTCTCACCTCCACATCCTGTTTGCTCTGGGGAAATTCAGTAATGGCCTGACCACCTACTATTTATTTTCTATGAAGATAAATCAAAGGAATGCTTCCTACAGGAGAGAAAATGGGGTGTAGGCAATTTATTAACTTCAGAACAGTTCTTACACAGTCTCTAAAATTTCTTATTAATTTCCATTCTTTTTGGAATAATTTTTTAATAGACTAACAATAAACAAATTGAACTAAACAACAAAGACAGATAAAACAATAATCAAGAGACATATATGATATTTATAAGCATACATAACACACAAACAAGATTTAATAAATCAGAATCCTTTTCGTGGATCTTTCAAATGTTTTACATTGCCTGGGACTTACAGCCAGTTGTGTCCCAGATCTCAACCTCTTGTTCACAGATCTCATTTTATTCTATTCTCCATTGCAAATATTGACTGGCTTCTAAAGTCGGTTTAGGCCTTGCCAGTCCCAAGGCCTCATATGGTAATTTTTAGACAAAGCATTAAGGAGTCCTTTTGAAAATGGACTGTTAGCCCCATTTTCTCTAGTCAATGAGCCTTCCCAGACTGGACATGAAGGATGTGGGGCCTTGGGTATTACAGGCTTTACAGGCTCTACTTTAGGAGGAAGAGAAGGTGGTGATAAATCCTCCTGGCATTATGTAGGCTTTTGATCCTCAATATGATGTGGGCATGGTGCAGCACAAACGAGAGCCCACATAGTTAAAGATAATAAGGACACTCGTTTTTCTTAAGCCTGATTTTTCCTTAAATTCCTACCTACTTGTTCCCAGAGATCGAGGTCTATGTTCTAGCATCAGGGAACCAAGGATTATATTCTATAATAATATGTAAAAACTGTAAGAGAGTATTTTCTGATACTTTAACTCCTTTATTCTTGAGCATGCAAGCCAAAGATCTACAATAATTTTTTTTGGCTTTTACTCGAATTCTGCCCCATTATAACCTGGCTGATTCCAGAAACATCCCCATCTACTTACAGTCATGACTTCGCAGCTGGCATGGGCTTATGAGTTCAGCTGATTTTCACTTTTCACTTCTACTTCGTTTTCACTCAGGCATTCTCCTCAAGTCCCTGTCTCAGGTGACAGTTGCTGCGACCTTCACAGTGAGTTCAGGATGACTTAAAGGAGGGCCGATGACACAATGAGTACACTATACAAGAAACAGGAATTTTGAAGGCATGGGGGGAGGCATGGTAGAAGATTCTTGCATGAAGAGGCACACCAAGTCTGGGTCCCCTCTGCTTTTATTCACTTGGAATACACATTTGCCCTTTAGCAATGCATACAGGCAGATCAGAGGTAAAGTGTGGTATACAATGTAAAGATTATCAGGTCAGGAAATCGCCTCGAGCCATCACAATCACAGCAGGGCAAACTTCTGCTGATATTCAGCCCTGCTGAATATCAAAGTCCACTGGCCTTTGTCCAAAGTCCAATGTCTCTTTTGCACTTTATGCTAATTGCTGTTTGTTTTAGCCTCCAGCACATATACATACGGATCAAGTGTGCACAGATTCTTTAATGGACATTGACAAATCAACCTGGACAAATGTTGTGCTGATTGACAGCATACCAGCAATATCACAAAGTGTAGGCTTCCCCACATGCTCATCCACATTGGGTAACAATGGTGAAACTAAATTCTTTTTTTGTCATATTTAACTGGGCATTAAGGTCATTTAAATAATTTTACCTAAAATATAAAATACAGTGCTAATCATCACTGGAATTAATTTGTAAATGCAATAAGCTCTGATTACATATGCAGACTAACAAATACTGAGCAACAGGCTTACTGATAGGCTCCAGATTGAGAGAAAAAAAGAGAGAGAGAGCAGCTTCTGGGAGCTTCTATGACAGTGTGTATGCCTAGAAGATTATAGATACCTCTCTGTGGTATATTTTAAGTTCAAGTTTAGAGAGGAACCAGATATACAGTTTCTTAAGCTTTCTAAATGGGGTGACATTCGTTTGAAAAATTATATAGGCTTCATGTATACAATTCTATTAGATATCATCTGTATTATATCATGTTTTCACCACTCAAAGTTGTCTCCTTCCATAACCATTTATTTCCTCCTATACCCTTCTCTACCTCCCCTTATCCCCCTCCCCCTCTGGTAATCAGCATGCTGTTGTCTGTGTCTATGAGTTGTGGGTTGTTGTTGTTTTGCTTATTCCCTTAACCTTTTTCACCCATCCCCTCAAGTCCCCTGCCCTCTGACAGCTCTTAGTCCATTCCCTATCAGTTTGTTTCTATTTTGTTTGTTAGTTTACTTTATTCATTATATTCCACACTTGAGTGAAATCATATGGTACTTGTCTTTCACTTGTCTTTCACTGGGCTTATTTCACTTAGCATAATACTCTCTAGGTTCATCCATGCTGTAAGATGTCCTTCTTTTTTATGGCTGACTAATATCCCATTGTGTAAATGTACCACAGCTTTTTTTATCCATTCATCTACTGATGGGCACTTGGGATGCTTCCAAATCTTGGCTATTGCAAATAATGCTGCAATGAACATATATGTGCATATATTCTTTCAAATTAGTATAAACATTTCAACATTATGGCTCACTTTTGTTGTGGAGTGGGCCTGCTGGCTGAGCTTTGTGTACAAATGTGATTGCTGAGTAAGATCCCTGGCAAGGTGAGTCAGCTGATTGTGCTCTGTGGTCAGGTGGTGCCACTAGCTGGGCTATGCAATTACTTCTGATTGGTTGCGATTGTAGGTGGTGTTCATTGGCAGGGTGGTGCCAGTGGTTGGACTCCATGAGTGGCAGGGATAAAGACTGAGCTCAACAATCCCTGCTAGTTGGACAGGTCTTCAGGCTTTGTTCTGCAATCAGGTAGGACCACAGCTGTACTCTAAATTTAGGTGTGAATACAGGGTGAGCTTTGCAAATGGTTAGGCTGTTGGCTGTTCTCTCTTGTCTGGCAGGTCCTCCAGCCGCACCCCACCATTGGGTGGGCCTGGGACTGTGCTCTATGGTCAGGCTAGATTGCTATTCAACCTCCCTGTTTGAGTGGGGCTACAGTCTATGCTGTGAAATTTGACCAGGTCATTTGCTGGGTTTATTGCCTGGGCAAGGCCACAGGATTGTTCAGCAATTGGACAGGACACAGGCTGGGCTTTGCTGCTGGATGAAATTACAGGTTGGCTCTACAATTGGGAAGTAATGTAAGCGGGGCTCCAAGGCTGCCCACAGTCTCTGTTTAGCCTTCCTGGTTATTCAGAGACAGAGGCTATATTCAACAGTTGTGCAGGATTAATGGCTTGACTCCCTGAGTGAACGGGGATGTAGGATAAGCTGCACAACGGCCCTGGTTCTCTGGGAAGGCTTCATGATTTGTAGAATTGGAGGCTATGCAAGGCTTAGAATTTGTTTTCCTGGATGGATGGGCCTAAAGATGTGCTCTGCCACTGCCAGGCATCTGTAGTCAGGCTTCCTAATGTGGTGGGGCCTGGAAGCTATGTTTTACAGTTGGTAGGGGATTCAAACTTACTTCTCTGCCCAATCAAGGCTGTAGAATGGGCTCCACAGATGATACAGCCCATTGGCTGGTGTCCCAAATCAGGCAGAATTGCCAACTGAGCTTGCTTTGTCTCTATCTAATCTGCAGTGGTTAAGCCCTGCAGTTTCCCCCAGTGATTTCACTGCAGTTTCCCCCAGTGATTTCCCTTCAGGCTATACCCAAGTCATTTTCCTGTAAAGCGTCACACAATGCTAGGGACCTGGTTGTCTACCTTGGACTCTCTTTTTTCCACTGGAGAAACTGTAGATCCAAGGGGACCTTCTCAGTGCCATGCTATGCTGGCCTGGGGGAGGGATGATGGAGCCAAAGTGAAACTGCTCCTCTTACCCTTCTAATTTGTTATTTCTTGCTCTCTGTGGTCTAGGCCAGTGGTCGGCAAACCGAAGCTCGTGAGCCACATGCGGCTCACAAGCCGCGGGTTTACTGCTCTGCTGACTAATGAGTTCGCTGACCACTGTAATATACTACCCTTTACCTCTTTGCACACAATATGCCACAATTGCCTAATCCTCACAGCTTCCAACTACATGGTAACATTTAGTCTAGTCCAGTAGTCAGCAAATTTATTAGTCAACAGAGTGGTAAACTGTGGCTCGTGAGCCACGGTTTGCCAACCACTGGTCTAGAGTAGTTGTTTTAGCCTCATCCATGGGTTCTAGGATTTTCACAATGTTGTCTTGTCTGTGAATAATTGCTAGCTAGTCTTGTGAGGGGGCCTGAAGTCAGGAATGACCTATGTCACCATCTTGATGACATTGCTCTTTCACATTTTTTAAATCTCTAGATATATTTCAAAATGGAAGCATTACTTCTTTCAAATGGAAGAAGAGATAGAAAACTTTAATTTTTAAAAAGCAGACTATGAAACAGACTACTAAGTGTGACCCAAAATTCTCTCAAAAGGCCTTCAGTTGCATTTGATGACTCTCAAACCATTTTTTTTTCTCTTGAGGCTTTCCTCCCTTCTTCCTGTCTTTACTTCTCATTTACCCCTGCATTTTAATAATTATTTATCAAAAGAGTATTGTGTGCCATCCCAAACCGATCTCTCTATTGAGATCTCTCCTCTGACCTTTATCCCCAGACACATCTACCAACTACACATATGCATATGGATCAAGATAATAACATATACAAATATACAAGATCACACACATGCACACACCACATACACACACCCTGAGTCTGTATCCAACAAATTCCTGAAACAACTTGAAAGATCACCACATAAGGATGAGATATGATAGAGTGGCAGCATAAAAGACAGGTTTATAATCCAGAAAATGTAGGCTGAATTTTCTGTTCTGCTTCTTACGAGTGGGTCAACCTTAGAAAATGCACCTGGCATCTCTGAGGCTGACTAAATTAATCTAAATAAAAAGATACTATAGACAGACAAGGGTTTGGTTAAGAGTGAAAGAGAAATTCTCTATAAGTGCCCAACACAGCATTGAGCACATACAGGGAATCACTCCAACATATGCTAGTTTCCTTATTATTCCCTACACTCCTTTCCATAAAAAGAAATCCCACTGACTTATCCTAAATAGCATAACTATCATAGTAAAACATTTGGAAATGTTGCAGCAAGTAATAAAATGTAGAGCTTCCCATTGCATATTGTCTTCAGTCACATTATGAGTTGGAAAGAGTTCATTGTACCATTTCCATGTAAATGAGCAGAGTATGATTTGGGTAAGGACAATCATTCCCTTTCACTTTTTTAGTGTTACCTCTTTGTTCCATCACCTTATGTTAATTTTCTATGTTAGTCCTCAGAAAAAGAAAGTATGTAGTAGAAAGGAATTAGAACAATGGAGTGTTAGTGACCTGGGTCCCTGTGTTTAACAGCTCAGTAATACAGCACTTTAGGTGGGTCACTTATCCTGTGCTGTATACATTTGTGGTACAGAGTGGAAGAAACATCATTCTGTAAAATTATAGTGATGTGAAGGAATGAGGGAATGAGCTTGTGGCAGGATAGTAAGAAGCTAGTAAATCCCTGGGCAAGTGGAGTGGGGAAACTAAAAAAAAAAAAAAAAAGCCAAACAGTTTGGGAAACTTACAGCCAGCTTGTGAATTGCAATACCTTATCTTTCCTAATCAAGGACATTTGAGAGCAAATGGTTTATACCCTCCTCCTAACCAGAAAATATATAGCTTAAGTCACCCTGGCCTGGGAAAATAGAGAACAAAGACCCAATTAACGCCCTTTGTGCCAGCTAAACCCAAGAACAGATGAAGTTGGGGGAAAATAACAAAAAACTAATTAAAGCCAGACAGACCTAAGATAAAAGTAAAACAGACCAAATAACTAATCCAAAGCCCTCCTATACACTAATTTTTGATGCATCAGCATATTAAAAATGCATCTGGAGCCCAGCCAGCATGGCTCAGTAGTTGAGCTCAGATCTAGGAACCAGGAGGTCACTGTTTGATTCTAGTCAGTGTGTATGCCTGAGTTGTAGGCTTGATCCCAATATGGGGCATGCAGGAGGCAGCTTATCAATGATTCTTTCTTATCATTGATGTTTCTATCTCTTTCTCCCTTTCCCTTACTCTCTGAAATCAATAAAAATATATATTTTAAAGCTGCATCTGGAAAGCTAATGAATTTTCTACTGAAATTCTCCCCTAAGATTCTTTCCTACAGGGGGAAAAAAAGGATTAAAAAAACCCTCAGAGCAAAGACTGAAAGCAGCTACCCCTAGACCACATCCATGCCTCTTCCTCAGATTAATTGAGGTGTCTGATCTGTTGAGAACAATGTCTGGGGGGCCAATATTTTTGTTGCAGACACTACCTCTCCTGAAAGACATGGGTGAAGCTCTGGGCTGTTCATAGTTCAAGCGAGGTCTGTGCGATTGTGCAGTGCACACTGACTCTGGCCACTGCCCCGCAGCCACCAGGTCTCGTGCTGATTACTTAACCTGGCACCAGACCACAATCTTTCTTATGCTAAGGGCCAGTCCAGCTTGCTGGTAAGTGAACAGCATAGAGCTTGGAGTTTCTGTCCCCAAATACCTTAACAAGCAAAAAGGTGGTGGATTAGAATGATGGTACATCATTCTGCTGAAGAAGATTATAATCTGGGTAGACACCGGTGAACAGATACCTTTAGCAGTGAACATTTTTATCAGCACCATATCAACAGTCATTCAGAGTAACAGAAATAATAGGTACATGTGCTGAGTGTTAGCTAAATGCTTTGTGTTTATTATTTAATGTAATCCTTATCCCTGTGACATGGACAAAATCATCCCCATTTGGCAGATGAGTACATTAAAGCTTAGTAAGGTTATATAATGAGCCCTAGATTCCACAGCTACTAATTGATTAAACTGGGAATAATCTTCATGTGCAGAAATGCTTATGACGCATCTAATAAAATATTTTAAGATTGTGAGGGGAGCCAGTTTTAAAATGCTGGGTGAAGGAGGGGGATCATGAATTACCAGTGGAATAGACAGAGCTCATGTGCCCCAAATAATTCTTCTCTTTAAGCCATGGAGGACCTGGTGACTGCAGGTTTAGTTAAAGCCATTGGGGTATCTAATTTCAATCATGAACAGCTGGAGAGACTTTTTAAAAAATATATATATCTTTATTGTTCAGATTATTACAATTGTTCTTCTTCGCCCCCCCCATACCTCCCATCCACCTGGCTCCAACCCCATCCTCTACCCTTGCCTCCCCACTTTGTCCTCATCCATAGGTGTATGATTTTTGTCCAATCTCTCCCTGCACCCATCCTCACCTCTTTCTCCCTGAGAATTATCAATCCACTCCCTTTCTATGCCCCTAATTCTACTACATTCACCAGCTTATTCTGTTCATCAGATTTTCAATTCACTTCATTTTTTAGATTCACTTATTGATAGATATGTATTTGTTGTTTATAATTTTTACCTATACCATTTTCTTATTCCTCTTCTTAAAGAATATCTTTCAGCATTTCGTATAATACTGGTTTGGTGTTGATGAACTCCTTTAGTTTTTTCTTATCTGTGAAACTCTTTATCTGCTCTTCAATTCTGAATGATAGCTTTCCTGGGTAGAGTAATCTTGGTTGTAGGTTTCTTGCCACTCCCATCTGGCCTGCATAGTCTCTGTTGAGAAATCAACTGACAATAGAATGGATGCTCCCTTGTAGGTAATTAACTGATGTTATCTTGCTGCTTTTCATATTCTCTCTTTGTCTTTTGCTCTTCGTATTTTAATTATGATGTGTCTTGGCATGGTCCTCTTTGGATTCCTTTTGTCTGAGATTCTGTGCACTTCCTGGACTTGTAAGTCTATTTCTTTCACCAGGTGTGGGAAGTTTTCAATCACTATTTCTTCAAATAGGTTTTCAGTATCTTGCTCTCTCTCTTCTTCTGGCACCCCCATAATTCTGATGGTATGCTTGATGTTTTCCCAGAGCAGTGGTTCTCAACCTTAATGCCTTGACCCTTTAATTCAGGTTGAGAACCGCTAGCAGGGTCGCCTAAGACCATTGGAAAACACAGATATTTGCATTACAATTCATTATCAGTAGCAAAATTACAGTTATGAAGTAGCAATGAAAGTAATTTTATGGTTGGGTGTCACCACAACATGAGGAACTGTATTAAAGGGTTGTGGCATTAAGAAGGCTGAGAAACACTGTCCCAGAGGCTCCTTGAAATATCTTCACATTATTTTATTCTTTGTTCTTTTTGTTTTTCCATTGGAGTGTTTTTTTGCTTCTTTGTATTTCAAATCTTTGACTTGATTCTTGCGATCCTCAAGTCTGCTGTTAGGTTTCTGTATAACATTTTTTATTTCAGTCAGTGTATGTCTAATTTCTAGTTGGTCCTTTTTCATCTCCTCTTGAGTCTTGCTAAATTTATCCATTTTTTCCTAGGAAATTCTTAAAAAACATTATAACCGTGGTTTTGAACTCTATATCCAGTCGTTTGTTTTCCTCCATTTCTTTCATTTGTGATCTGTTCTTTTGTCTCCACATCCTTCGCTGGTTCCCTGAGTTAGTACAGTAGCTTTGTGTGCTAGGGTTCTATATGGCCCAATAGCTCTGCCTCCCCAGTTACCTGAGGTGGATACTCTTGGTGCACCCCTTTGTGGACTGTGAGTACAGCTTTGTTGTAGTTAATTCTTCATTGTTGTTGGTATCACTGGGGGGAATTCACCACCAAGCCAATTGATTGTGGGGATCAGCTATATCTATGGGGAAGAACTTATGTGCTGGAGTCAGCCTTATGATACAAGATTTGCAAAATTGCAAAATCCTCTGTGCTCAGCTTGGATGGGGCAGAGTCTCAGTGCTGAGCAGACAGCCTTGGCTTCTCGTCAGCCCTGCGCTATGTGGGCCCTGGGTCTCAGTGTACATTGGTAATCGCTGCAGCACTCCCTGTGCACACTTGTGCTCATGCGCCTCCAGACCTCTGCCTTTTGCAGCTCCCCTGAGTTTCTGTGCACGCTGGGGAACCATATGAGTCTGGGTCCTCAGGGTATAGCGTGAAACTGGGTTCACTGGAGTCAGAAGTGGAGTTCAGCACAGTCAGGAGGTTCTGTCTTCCTCCCGCTAGAGAAAGCCAGCAGCACAATCAGCAATCAGTCATCTATGCATGCACTGATGTGCGCTCCTCCAAACCTCTGCCTTTCCCAGCACCCCTGAGTTTCTGTGCACTCCTAGCTTTTCAAGACAGTCCAGATTCCTCCCTGTATGAGTCTCTCCTGGAACTAGAGTTCAG
Organism: Lasiurus cinereus; assembly: GCA_011751065.1. Lineage (NCBI taxonomy): Eukaryota > Metazoa > Chordata > Mammalia > Chiroptera > Vespertilionidae > Lasiurus > Lasiurus cinereus. Next base: position 16,984,215 of record JAAGEH010000031.1, on the reverse strand, counting down.
TGCAGTTGGAACTGAGGTTCAATGCAGTCAGGAATCTCTGTTTCCCTCCTGCTAGAGGAAGCCAGCCATGCACACCTCTGCCCATCCTCTCCACACATTTGTCTCCATACCTCAGCATTTTGCAGCTCCTCTAAGTATCCATGACCCCTCTCATTCCTTCTAGTTTTAGAATTGCCACTGAGGCAGTTTTCCTATGGTTCTGGATAATGTCCATTTTGTCTTTAGCTGTAGTTTTGAAATTGTTGTGGGAGGCAGCAGTTTAAGTGATCACCTATGCCACCATCTTAGTTTCTCCTCAGTCCATCAGTTGTTGTTTTTTTATGGAGTCCTTTGGGTTTTTTATATACAATGTCATGTGATCTGCAAATAAGGACAGCTTTACTTCTTCTTTTCAATTTAGATCCCTTTTATTTCTTCTTGTCTATTTGCAATGGCTAATACTTCCAGTACTGTGTTGAACAGGAGAGGTGAGAGTGGGCATCCCTGTCTTGTTTCTATTCTTAGAGGAAATGGTTTTAGTTTTTGCCCATTGAGTATGATGTTAGCTGTGGGTTTATCATGTATAGTTTTTATTATGTTGAGGCATGATCCTTCTATTCCCACCTTGCTGAGAGTTTTTATCGAGAAAGTGTGTTGGATTTAGTCAAATGCTTTTCTGCATCAATTGATATGACTATGTGATTTTTATCTCTCAATTTGTTATGTGATGTATCACATTTATTAATTTGGGGATATTGTGCCATCCTTTCATCTTTGGGATAAATCCTACTTGGTCATGGTGTATGATCTTTCTGATGTACTGCTGAATCCAATTTGCTAGAATATTGTTGAGAATTTTGGCATCTATGTTCATAAGGGATATTAGCCTGTAATTCTCTTTCATTGTGTTGCCTTTATCTGATTTTGGTATTAGAGTGACGCTGGCTTCATAGAAGGAGCTTGGAAGTGTTCCTTGCTCTTGAGTTTTTTGGAATAGTCTGAGGAGGCTAGGTTTTAGTTTTTCATTAAATGTTTGGTAAAACTCTCTTGTGATGCTGTCTGGCCCTCGGTTTTTGTTTGCTGGAAGCTTTTTGATGACTGCTTCAATTTCTTCCCTAGTTATCAACCTATTGAGATGTTTAGATTCTTCCTGATTGAATTTTGGAAAGTTGTATTTTTCCAGGAATATCTTCATTTCCTCCAGGTTTTCCAGTTTGTGGGATTAGAGTTGTTCATAGTATTTTTAAACAATCCTTTGTATTTCAGTGGGGTCTGTTGTTATTTTACCTCATTCATTTCTGATTTTGTTTATTTGGATCCTGTCTTTTTGCTTCTTGGTGAGCATCACTAGTGGTTTTTCAATCCTGTTTATCGTTTCAAATAACCAGCTCTTGGTTTTGTTGATCTTTGGTTTCTATGTCTTTTATCTCTGTTCTGATCTTTACTATTTCCTTACTTCTGCTTACACTGGGCTTTTCTTGTTGCTCTCTTTCCAGTTCTTTGAGGTGTAGAGTTAGGTACTTTTTTTACCATTGTTTCTTGATTTTTGCAGTAGGCATGTAGAGCTATGAACTTCCCTCTCAAGACTGCTTCCGCTGTGTCCCATGAATTTTGCATTGTTGTGTTTTCATTGTCATTTGTTGCCATGGTGTGTTTTTTTTTTAATTTCTTCCTTGATCTCTCTGCTTACCCAGTCATTATTCAATAGCATGCTGTTTAATCTCCATGTGTTGATTTCTTTGAATTGTTTTTTATTATAGTTCATTTCCAGTTTTATGCTGCTACGATCTGAGAAAATGCTTGATATGATTTCTCTCTTCTTGAATTTGAAGAGTCTTTACCTATAACCCAACATATGATCTATCTCTAAAAATGACCCATGTGCACTTGAGAAGAATTTATATTCTGTGGCTTTGGGGTGAAATGTACTGAAGATGTCCATTAATTCCATATGGTCTAGTGCGTCATTTAGAATTGATGTTTCTTTGCTGATTTTTTAAAAAATTTTTATAGTGTTACATGTATACATATCTCCCCATTCCCCCGCCCCCTAGGCATACCGCTACCCTCCAGTGTCTTGTGTTCAAATCTCCTCCACAGGATTTGTACCATCTCACATTACCTCCAGCAATGCATGGGCATGCCTGTTTCCTCATGATTATTAATCATTGAGACCAGGTAGTTACTGTTTTCCTTTGCATCTCCTGTCATAATTTAGGCCAAATAATTTTTATATGTTTAAGGACTTTGTGTTGGTAAAATACATGTTTGTGTTTCTTGCCCCCTTTCATAGTGTATCTTTTTATTTATTTTTATTTTTCAATTAAATCTTTATTATTCAGATTATTACATTTGTTTCTCTTTTTTTCCCCTCGATAACACCCCTCCACCCAACTCCCACCCTTCCCTCTGCCCTTACCTCCCTCCCATTGACCTCATCCATAGGTGTATGATTTTTGTGCAGTCTCTCCCTGTACACCCCTCACCCTGTTTCCCTTGAGAATGATCAGTCCACTCCCTTTCTGTGCTCCTGATTCTATTATATTCACCAGTTTATTCTGTTGATCAAATTTTTAATTCACTTAATTTTTAGATTAACTTGTTGATAGATATGTATTTTTTGGCTTTTACACTTTTCTTCTTCCTCTTCTAAAAGAGTACGTTTCAGCATTTCATATAATACTGGTTTGGAGTTTATGAACTCCTTTAGCTTTTTCTTCTCTGTGAAGCTCTTTACCTGCGCTTCAATTCTGAATGATAGCTTTGCTGGATAGATTATTCTTGGTTGTAGGTCCTTGGTATTCATCACGTTGAATATTTCTTGCCACTCCCATCTGGCCTGCATCGTTTCTGTTGAGAAATCAGCTGACGTTCGTATGGGTGCTCCCTTGTAGGTAATGAACTGTTTTTCTCTTGCTGCTTTTAATATTCTCTCTTTGTCTTTTGCTCTTGGTATTTTAATTATGATATGTCTTGGTGTAGTCCTCTTTGGATTCCTTTTATATGGAGTTCTGTGTGCTTCCTGGACTAGTAAGTCTATTTCTTTTACCAGATGTGGGAAGTTTTCAGTCATTATTTCTTTAAACAGGTTTTCAGTATCTTGCTCTCTCTCTTCTTCTGGCACCCCCACAATTCTGATGTTGGTACGCTTGAAGCTGTCCCAGAGGCTCCTTACATTATCTTCACATTTTTGGATTCTTTTCTCTTCTTGCTTTTCCAGTTGAATGTTTTCTGCTTCTTTATATTTCAAATTTTTGACTTGATTCTTGCCTTCCTCTAGTCTGCTGTTAGGACTCTATAATATTTTTTATTTCAGTCAGTGTCTCTAGTTGGTCCTTTTTCATCTCCTCTAGGCTCTCGCTAATTTTATCCAACTTTTCTAGCATATTCTTGAAAAACCTTATAAGCGTGGTTTTGAACGCTATATCCAGTCGTTGTTTTTTTTTTTTCCTCCATTTCTTTGGTTTGTGATCCCTTCCCTTGTCTCGACATTTTCACTATGTTGGGAGAACTGTGTTGGATTCAGCCTTATGATACCAGACTTGCAAAACCGCAGAAGCCTCTCTGTTGAGCTTGGGATGGGTGGAGTCTCAGGGCTTAGGGGACCGCCTTGCCTTCTAGTCGGCCCTGCCCTCCATGGCCCCTGAGTCTCATGTGACTGGGTAATCACTGGAGCAGTCCTTGTGTACCTGCAGTGCCTCTATACCGCTGCCTTTCCACCTCCCCTGCGCTTCAGGACCACACCAGTCTAGGTTCCCAGGGTTTCACCCAAAACAGGGACTTAGTGGAGTCAGAAGTGGCACAGGTGGGAGGGTTTGTCTCCTGCCCACTCACGAAAGCCAGCGGCACAATCAGCAATCTGCCCTCTGCACAGTGGTGTGCGCACCACCAGTCCTCTGATCTTTTGCGACTCCCCTAAATTTCCGTGGACCTCTCCCTTTACACAGTCCAAACTCCCCCCATATGAGTTTCAGCTGGATCTGGGGTTTAGTGTCATAAGATAAGGGGTTCAATGCCTTTGAGAGTGTCCGTTTCCCTCCTACCAGCGAAAACCAGCCAGGTACTCCGGCACCCGCTCTCTCCACATGTACGTCTCCGTACCTCAGCCTTTTGCAGCTCCTCTGGGTCTCTATGAGCCCCTCTCCTTCCCTCTAGTTGTAAAACTTCCACTTAGCCATCTTTCCTGTGGTTCTGGATGATGGCCGTTCTGTATTTTAGTTGTAGTTTTGAAATTGTTGTGCTAGGCAGCCGTGTGGGTGTTTACCTATGCCGACATCTTGGATTCTCTCCTCTGTGTTTTTATTTTTTATTTGTTTTGTTTCCCTCACTTTTTTTTTATGAGCTCTCTGCACCAAGCAGGTCAAACTCGTGGCTCGAGGGCCTCATGCAGCCCACAAAGAATGTCTTTTTTTTTATTGTGTTACATGTATACATATCTTCCCATTGCCCCCCCTCCCAGGCATACTCCAAACTGCCAGTGTCTTGTGTTCATTGGTTATACTTATATGCATGCATACAAGTCCTTTGGTTGATCTCTTATCTACCCCACCTCTCCTTAACCTTCTTGCTGTAATTTGACAGTCTGTTTGATGCTATCCTGCTTCTCTGTCTATCCTTTTGTTCATCAGTTTATAATGTTCTGTATTATAGTTCTATATTAAATGAGTGTTCTATATTAAATGAGTGAGATCTATATAAGTAATGTTCTATAATAAATGAGTGAGATCATGTGGTGCTTCTCCTTCATTGACTGGCTTATTTCACTCAGCAAAAGTCTCTCCAGTTCCATACAGGTTGCTGCAAATGGTAAGAATTCCTTCTTTTTAATGGCAGCATAGAATTCCATTGTGTAGATGTACCACAGTTTTCTGATCCACTCATCTGCTGACAGGCACCTAGGCCATTTCTAAATTGTAGCTATTGTAAATTGTGCTGCTATGAAAATAGGGGTGCATAAATCCTTTCTGATTGGTGTTTGTGATTTCTTAGGATACATTCCTAAGAGTGGGATTACAGGGTCAAATGGGAGATCCATTTTTAGTTTTTAGAGGAAACTCCATACTGTTCTCCACAGTGGCTGCACCAGTCTGCATTCCCACCAACAGTGCACAAGGGTTCCTTTTTCTCCGCATCCTCGCCAACACTTGTCGTTTGTTGATTTGTTGATGATTGCCATTCTGACAGGTGTAAGATTGTATCCCATTGTCTTTTTGATTTGCATTTCTTGGATAATTAATGACTTTGAAGATGTTTTCATGTATCTCTTGGCCTTCTTTCTGTCGTCTTTTGAAAAGGTAATATTTAAGTCCTTTGTCCATTTTTTTTATTGGATCATTTATCTTCCTTTTATTAAGATGTATAAGTTGGCTGTAGATGTTGGAGATTAAACATTTATCAGTGATAACATTTGCAAATATGTTCTCCCATACAGTGATCTTTCTTGCTGTTTTTTCATGGTTTCTTTTGCTGTGCAAAAGCTTTTTATTTTTATGTAGTCCTATTTGTTTTTGTTTTTTTTAGCTTTCATTGCCCTTGGAGCAGTATCAGTGAAGAAGTTCTTTAGGCATATGTCTGAGATTGTGCTGCCTTTGGATTCCTTTATTATTTTTTATGGTTTCATATCTAATGTTCAACTCCCATCTTGAGTTTATTTTTGTATTTGGTGTAAGTTGGTGGTCCAGTTTCACTTTTTTGCACGTATCTGTCCAATTTTCCCAACACCATTTATTGAAGAGGCTGTCTTGGCTCCATTGAATGTTCATGCCTCCTTTGCAAATATTAATTGATCATAGTGGCTTAGGTCCATATCTGGATTGTCTATTTCATTCCATTGGTCTATATGTCTGTTCTTGTGCCAGTACGAGGCTATTTTGAGAACAGTTGCTTTGTAATATAGCTTGAAATATGATATTGAGATCCCACCTACTTTATTCTTCTTTCTCAGGATTGCTATGGCTATTCGTGGTCTTTTGTTTGTTTGTTTGTTTGTTTTTTGTTTTTGTTCCAGATGAATCCTTGAAGAATTCTTTCTAGGTCTGTGAAATATGTTGTTGGTATTTTAATGGGTAATGGATTGAATCTATAGATTGCTTTGGGTAGTATAGACATTTCAATGATGTTGATTCTCCCAATCCATGAGCATGGTATGCTCTTCCATCTGTTTACATTTTCCTCTACCTCTTTTTTCAGTGGCCTGTTATTTTCTACATATAGGTCTTTTACGTCCTTAGGTATATTCCTAGGTATCTTAATTTTTTTGGTGCGATGGTAAATGGGATTGCTTTTTTAGTTTCTCTTTCTGTAATTTCACTATTAGTGTATAGAAATGCCACAGATCTCTTGGCATTAATTTGTATCCTGCTACATTGCCAAATTCATTTATTAAGTCAATTAGTTTTGGGATGGAGTCCTTCTGGTTTTTTATGTACAATATCATGTCATCTGCAAATAAGGTCAGCTTTACTTCTTCTTTTCCAATTTGGATGCTTTTTATTTCTTCTTCTTGTCTAACTGCAGTGGCTAATACTTCCACTACTATGTTGAACAGGAGAGGTGAGAATGGGCATCCCTGTCTTGTTCCTGTTCTTAGGGGAAATGGTTTTATATTTTGCCCATTGAGTAAGATGTTAGATGTGGGTTTATCATATATGGCTTCTATGATGTTGAGGTATGATCCTTCTATTCCCACTTTACTCAGAGTTTTTATCAAGAAAGGGTGTTGGATTTTGTCAAATGCTTTTTCTGCATCAATTGATATGACTATGTGATTTTTATCTCTCAATTTGTTTATGTGATGTATCATATTTATTGATTAGCGGATATTGTACCATCCTTGCATTCCTGGGATGAATCCTACTTGGTCATGGTGTATGATCTTTCTGATGTACTGCTAGATCCGATTTGCTAGAATTTTGTTGAGGATTTTGGCATCTATGTTCATGAGAGATATTGCCTATAATTCTCTTTTCTTGTGTTATCTTTATCTGGTTTTGGTATTAGGGTGATGATGGCTTCATAGAAGGTGTTTGGAAGTGTTCCTTCTTCTTGAATATTTTTGAATAATCTGAGAAGGATAGGTTTAAATTCTCCCTTGAATGTTTGGTAAAATTATCCTGTGTTGCCATCTGGTCCCGGGCTTTTGTTTGCTGGAAGCTTTTTGATGACAGTTTCCATTTGTGCCATAGGTTATATTTTTCTAGGAATATGTCTATTTCTTGCAGGTTGTCCAATTTGTTGCAATAGAGTTGTTCATAGTATTTTTAAACAATCCTTTGTATTTCCACAGGGTCTGTTGTTATTTCTCCTCTTTCATTTCTGATTTTGTTTATTTGGGTCTTCTCTCTTTGCTTTTTGCTGAGTCTAGCTAGAGGTCCATCAATCTTGTTTATCCTTTCAAAGGACCAGCTCTTGTTTTTGTTGATCTTTTCAATTGTTTCTTTGGTCTCCATGTCGTTAATCTCCGCTCTGATCTTTACTAGTTCCTTCCTTCTGCTTACACTGAGCTTTTCTTGTTCTCTCTTTCTAGCTCTATGAGTTGTAGGGTTAGGAAATTTATTACCATTGTTTTCTGTTTTTTTGCAGTAGACTTGTAGGGCTATGAACTTCCCTCTCAAGACTGCTTTCACTGTGTCCCATAAATTTTGTATTGTTGTGTTGTCATTGTCATTTGTTGACATGATGTTTTTTATTTCTTCCTTGATCTCTCTAGATACTCAGTCGTTCTTTAATTCCATGCTGTTTAGTCTCCATGTGTTTGATCTCTTTATATTGTTTTTATTATTGTTGATTTCTAGTTTTATGCCACTGTGGTCTGAGAAAATGCTTGATATGATTTCTATCTTCTTTGAATTTGAAGAGACTTTGACTATGACCCAGCATATGTTATATCTTTGAAAATGACCCATGTGCACTGGAAAACAATGTATATTCTGTGGCTTTGGTGTGAAATGTTCTGAAGATATCAATTAATTCCATCTGGTCTAGTGAGTCATTTAGGATTGATGTTTCTTTGCTGATTTTTTGTTTAGAGGATTTGTCCAGTGGTGACAGCGGGGTATTAAAGTCTCCTACTATGATTGTATTGCTGTCAATCTCTCCCTTAATATACTCCAGGAGTGTTTTTATGTATTTATGTGCTCGCATATTGGCTGTGTATATGTTTACCAGAGTTATTTCTTCTTGTTGGATTGTTCCCTTTAGTATTATGAAGTGGCCTTCTTTATCTCTTATTATGTCCTTCACTTTGAGTTCTAATTTGTCAGATATAAGTATTGCAACTCCAGCTTTTTTCTCATTTCCATTTGCCTGAAATACCATCTTCCATCCCTTTACCCTCAATCTGTGTGCATCTGTTTTCCTGAGGTGGGTTTCTTGTAGACAGCAGATACATGGATCATGTTTTCTTTTCCATTCAGATACCCTAAGTCTTTTGATTGGAGCATGTAATCCATTTACATTTAAAGTTATTATTATAGGTACTTATCTGTCACCATTTTTAATCTTTCCCCTGAGTTCCTACTTCACTTCCTATTTCTTTTTATTACAGCACACCCTTTAACATTTCTTGTATTGCTGGTTTGCAGGTAATATATTCCTTTAGTCCTTTTTTGTCTTAGAAGCTCCTGATTTCACCTTTAATTTTGATTGAAAGCCTTTCTGGGTACAGTATTCTTGGATTCGGACCCTTCCTTTGCATGACTTTCTATATTTCATTCCATTCCCTTCTGACCTGATGAGTTTCTGTTGAGAAAACAGTTTCTAGTCTTATGGGGGTTCCTTTGTAGGTAACTTTCTGTTTCTCTCTGGCCGGTTTTAGGATTCTTACTTTTAGGTTGGTGTTTGCCAATTTAATTATAATGTGACTTGGTGTTGGATTTGGGGGGTTCATTTTGCTTGGGATTCTGTGAGCTTCTTGAATTTGTGTAGGATTTTTCTTTGCTATATTAGGGAAGTTTTCTGTCATTATTTCTTCAAACTGGTTTTCTATTCCTTGCTCAGTTTCCGCTCTTTCTGGAACCCCAATTATGTGGATATTGTTTTCTTTCATGTTATCCCAAAGTTCCCTTAAGCTCTCCTCTTGCTTTTGAATTTTTTTATAAGCTTAAATATTTTTATAAGCTTTTCCTACCTGTCTTCTAGCTCACTAATACTGTCCTCTGCTTCTTTTAGTCTACTTTTGATGCTCTCTATTCAGTTCTTTATAGCAGTGATGTCATTTTTCATTTCTTCTTAATTATTCTTCATTTTTCTTGCTGCTTCTTCATTTCCTCTTGGCTCTTACACATATTGTCAATTTTGTCTTCCATTCTTTTCAGCCACCTTATGATAATTTCTCTCAATTCTTTCTCTGGCAGGCTTATTTCTACTTCTATTTCATTTACTTCCTTTTCTTGTGATACCCACCTTTCTGTCACATGCGGGCTGTTTCTTCATCTGCCCATGGTCTTTCTTCTCCAGGTGTCTGGTTATGTAGTTCTCTCTCCTACATTGATTGAAAGGCACAAACTACAACACGACCAGGTACAACACACAAGGCACTGAACAGAAATGTATTCAGGATGTTAATAACCACAAATAATGTGAACACCAATGAAAGAGAAATTAGGGGTAAGTAGAGTAAGAAGAATAGGAAAATGAGGAAAAAAGAAAAGAAAGAAGTGCCAAAATCAAATTTGGAGAAGGGAGAAGAAAAATAAATAAATAAATAAATAAATAAATAAATAAATAAAATAAAAAGTTAAAAAGAAAAGAAGAAGAAAAGAGAAATAGAAAAAAAGTCAGAGAGAAAAGAAAGAGCATAAGAAAGAAAAGGGGAACAAATTATAGATGTAGGAGAAAACTCCAATAGAACAGCCACTAATCCCAACAAATGCTGGCAACAATTACCTGGAAATTAATACAAACTACAAATAACAACTAATTTCCCAGGAGGCGAGGGAAAAGAGAGGTAAAAAACAAACCAAAACATATGAAACAAAAAGCAAATTAAAACAAGTAGAATAAGCAAAAACAGTCTCACAAAAAAAGTACAAAAAATCAATATAATTATCATTGAGGCAAACAGCCACAAAAGAATATAGATAAAAACAACCTTTTGGATGGTGAAGACAAGAAGAGAGAGGTTTGTATGAATTTGGAGTAGGGTATTTGAAATTAGATATATAAGTGGGGTGAAATTTTTACTAGGTGAAGAGAAAGAATAGGGAGAATCTAAAGTTGGAAAAGGGCAAGAGAAGACAACAAAATGGGGAAAGTTAGGAAAAGAGTGTTGGCATAAAAGTAGAGTTGAGGTAGAGTAAAATTATGCTAAAGGAAAGATGAAAATAGAATGTAGAACTCTAATTCCAAAGTAAAATAAAGAGAATACAAAATGACACTTTTTTTCCAAAAAGGTAAAATAGTAGTATTAATAATACTAGTTGAAAACAAAAATGTAATAATTAAAAAGGTAAAATCAATTGAAGAGAAAAGAAAAAATAGTTTTTTTAATTAAATTATGCAAAAAAATAAAAGAAAAAAAGAAAAATAAAAAAATAGAATGGGCAGTAGTGGAGGTCATTCACTTCCACTATTGTTCTGCTTAGCACTCTTATTTCCCAGTCGAGAGGGTATTGCAGTTCCCTGTGTTCCACTGCTGAGGTGTGTCTTAATCTCTTTATTCTTTTTTTATTATACTTGAGTCAATTTGTGAGTCATCCACTGGGTGGCAGTGTTTCAGAATTGACTTCTGAGACTAAGCACAGGACCTCTCTAGGCTGTGCTTAGATCCTACTACTCTGTGTTTCTCAATACCGTTTGTGGGGATTCAAGCAGCCAGGACACTGTAATAATTCTCAAGCTGTCCTTCTGCCTCAGATCAAAATGAGTTGTTTTCTAGAGCTCTGTTAATAGCTCTGAAAGTCCCCTTCCACATTTAGGGATCACACCCTGCCCCACATCTACGGACCTCTCAGAAGCAGCTTTCCCAAGTCCAGTTCCCACAGTCTGTGCACCTCTGTTCTGCAGGATAGGAGACCTCACTTTATCCCAGGCAAAATCTAACCTTTCCGTGTGGCGTGTGCAGTTCCTCTGCATCTGAGTGTCTGTGCGAAATGGAGAGCAGTGTTCTGGGTCCCCCGGCTGTTCGGTGGCTGCTGCAGCTGTAGCTTTTCAGACCGCCATAGAGGATTTGTCTAATGGTGAGAGTGGAGTATTAAAGTCTCCTACTATAATTGTATTGCTGTCAATTTCTCCCTTGATATCAACCAGGAATGTTGTGTGTGTGTTTTTTTTATGTATTTGGGTGCTCCTGTATTGGGTGCATATATGTTTACCAGAGTTATTTCTTCTTGTTGGATTGCTCCCTTTAGTATTATAAAATAGCCTTCTTTATCTCTTGTTATGTCCTTCACTTTGATATCTACTTTGTCAGATATAAGTATTGCTATCCAGCATTTTCTTCCTTTCCATGTGCCTGAAAAACTGTTTTCCATCCCTTCACCCTCAGTCTGTGTGCATTTTTTTTTCTGAAGTGGTTTTCTTGTAGACCGCAGATATATGGGTCTTGTTTTCTTATCCAGTCTATTACCCTATGTCTTTTGATTGGGGCATTTAATACATTTACATTTAAAGTTATTATTGAAAGGAGAAACCAAGATGGCAGCATAGGTGAACACCTAAACTGCTGCCTCCTACAACAATTTCAAAACTACACCTAAAAGAGAGAACCAACATCATCCTGAACCACAGGAAAGCTGACTAAGTAGAAATTCTATAACTAGAAGGAAAGAGAGGGGCTCATGAAGACTCAGAGGAGCTTCAAATCAGTGAGGGATGGAGACACGCATGTAGAGAAGATGGGTGGTGGAGTGCCTGGCTGGCTTCCTCTAGCGGGAGGGAGACAGAAACTCCTGACTGAACTGAATCCCACTTCTGACTGCACTGAACCCCAGTTCTGGCCGAGACTCATACGGATGGGGGGATTCTGGACTGTTGTGAAAATGGATGAGTGCAGAAAATCTTTGGGAGAGCCATGAAAGGCAGAGGTCTGGAGACAGGTGAGCGCGAGTATGCACATAGGGGGCTGACTGCTGGTTGTGCCACTGGCTTTCTCTAGTGGGAGGAAGACAGCACCTCCCAATTGGGCTGAAATCCACTTCCGGCTGCACGGAACCTCAGTTTCAGGTGAGACCCTAGTGACCCAGACTCATACAGGTCCCTGGAATGAATGGAAACTCAGGGGAGGCACAAAATGCAGAGGTCTGGAGGTGAGCAGAGAGGGCTTCAGGAATTACCAAGGGACACTGAGACCCAAGGCCCGCATAGCTCAGGGCTGATAAGAAGCCAAAGTTGTCTGCTCAGCCCTGAGACTCTGCCCCATCCAATTTGAGCACAGAGGATTTTGCAATTTTGCAAGTCTTGTATCATAAAGCTGACTCCAGCACAGAAGTTCTTCCAGCATAGACACAGCTGATCCCCACAGTCATTTGGCTTGGAGATCAATTCCCCCCAGTGATACCAACAACAATGAAGACTTAACTACAACAAGGCTGTACACACAGTACACAAAGGGGTGCACCAAGACAGTCCGCCTTGGGTAACTGGAAAGGCGGAGCTACTGGGCCATATAGAACACCTAGCACACAAAGCTACTCTACCAGTTCATGGAAGCAGTGAAAATGAGGAGACAAAGAAACAGGTCACAAATGAAAGAAATGAAGGAAAACAAACGACTGGATATAGAGCTCAAAACCACGGTTATAAGGTTTTTCAAGAATTTCCTAGAAAATATGGTTAAATTTAGTGAGACCCAAGAGGAGATGAAAAAGGACCAACTAGAGATGAAAAAGGATCAACTAGAAATTAAACATACACTGACTGAAATAAAAAACATTGTATAGAGACCTAACAGCAGACTAGAGGAACACAAGAATCAAGTCAGAGATTTGAAATACAAAGAAGCAGAAAACACTCAACCAAAAAAGCAAAAAGCAAAAAGAATCCAAAAATTTGAAGATAGTGTAAGGAGCCTCTGGGACAACTTCAAGCATACCAACATCAGAATTATGGAGGTGCCAGAAGAAGAGAGAGAGCAAGATACTGAAAACCTACTTGAAGAAATAATGACTGCAAACCTATTTGAAGATATAATGATTGAAAACTTCTCCCACCTGGTGAAAGAAATAGACTGACAAGTCCAGGAAGCACACTGAATCCCAAACAAAATAATTCAAAGAGGGCCACATGAAGACACATCATAATTAAAATACTAAGAGCAAAATACAAAGAGAGAATATTAAAAAACAGCAAGAGAAAAAACAGTGAATTACCTAAAGGAAGCACCCATAGGATTGTCAGCTGATTTATCAACAGAAACTATGCAGGCCAGACAGGAGTGGCAAGAGATATTCAAAGTGATGAATAGCAAGAACCTACAACCAAGAATACTCTACCCAGCAAAGCTATCATTCAGAATTGAAGGTTAGATAAAAAGCTTCACAGATAAGAAAAAACTAAAGGAGTTTATCAATACCAAACCAGTATTATATGAAATGCTGAAAGGTACTCTTTAAGAAGAGGAAGAAGACAAAAAAGGTAGAGATAAAAATTAGGAACAACAAATACATAACTATCAACAAGTATATCTAAAAATCAAGTGAATTAAAACTGATGAAAATAATAAACTGGTGAATATAATAGAATCAGGGGCACAGAATGGAGTGGACTGACAATTCCCTGGGGGAAAGGGGTGTGGGAGGTGCAGGGAGAGACTGGACAAAAATCATACACCTGTGGATGAGGACAATAGGGTGTGATGTAAGGACAGAGCTGGGTGGAGTGGAGCTATTGTGGGGGGAAAGAGGAACAATTGTAATAATCTGAACAATAAGGATTTCTTTAAAAAATAAAAATACATAATAACTGGGAAAAATACAGTTATTATTATCAGTATTTATTTGTTGCCATTTTTATTTACCCTAGTGTTCCTTCTTCGCTTCCCTTTTTTTTGTTTGTTTGTTTGTTTTTATAGCACACCCTTTAGCATTTCTTGCATTGCTCGTTTGGTGGTAATAAATTCCCTTAGTCCTTTTTTGTCTGATTTCACCTTCAATTTTGATTGATAGCCTTGCTGGGTAGAGTATTCTTGGATTCAGACCCTTCCTTTGCATAACTTTGTATATTTCATTCCATTCCATTCCGGCCTGATGAGTTTCTGTTTGAATTCAGTTGCTATTCTGATGGGGGTTCCTTTGTAGGTAATTTATGTTTCTCTCTGGCCACTTTTAAGATTCTTACTTTTTTGTTGGTGTTTGCCAATTTAATTATAATGTGGGTTGGTGTCGGTCTTTGGGGTTTCATTTTGCTTGGGACTCTGTGAGCTTCTTGGATTTGTGTGGGTATTTTCTTCCTTATATCAGGGAAGTTTTCTATCATTATTTCTTCAAACAGGTTTTCTATTCCTTGCTCAGTTTCCTCTCCTTCTGGAATCCCTTTTATGTGATGTTGTTTTGTTTTATATTGTCCCAAAATTCCCATTGACTCTCCTCCTGCTTTTTTAATCTTTTTTTAGAAGTGGTCTACTGGGGTATTTTTCTCCTACCTTGTCTTCTAGCTCACTGATGTGGTTCTCTGCATTTTCTAGCCTACTCTTGATGCTGTCTATTGAGTTCTTTACAGCAATGATGTCATTCTTTCATTTCCTCTTGGTTCTTCTTCATTTCCTTTGGTTCTTACTCATATTTTCAAATTTCTCTTCCATTCTTTTCGGCCACCTTATGACCATTTCTCCTAATTATTTCTATGACAGGTTGCTTGCCTTCCTTTTATTTACTCCCTTTTCTGGTGATGCCTGGTTTTCTTTCATATGCAGGCTGTTTCTTTGTCTTCCCATGGTCTCTCTTCCCAGGTGTCTGGTTATGTAGTTCTCTCTGTCCTGCGTTGATTTAAATGCACAAAATACAACATAACCAGGTACAATGCACAAGGCACTGAACAGAAATGTATTCACGATATTAATAACCACAAATAAAGGTGATCACCAGAGAGAGGCAAATTAAGGGGTAGGAGATAAAGAAGAAGAGAGAAAAGAAAATGGAAAAACAAAGAAAGAGAGAAAGAGAGAAAGAGAGAAAGAAAGAAAGAAAGAAAGAAAGAAAGAAAGAAAGAAAGAAAGAAAGAAAGACGTGCCAAAATGAAATTGGGAGGAAAAAATATGTAAGGGAGAAAAGAAAGAGAATAAGAAAGAGAATGGAATCAAAGTATGTGTATATATATATATATATATATATTTGGAGAAAACTCCAGTAGAACCGCTACTAATCCTAACAAATGCCAGCAACAAGTACCTGAAGATTAATACAAACTACAAACAACAACTAATATCAAGCAAGGCAAGGGAAAACAGAAGCAATAAATAAACAAAAACAAGGAAAACAAAAACAAACAAAAAGATTAGGCAAAACAATCTTATAAAAAAGCATTAAAAATCTATATAATCAACATTCAAGCAAACAACAACAAAAATATAGAGAGACAATTTTTAGATATTGAAGACAGAGGAGAGAGATGTATATTGACTTGGAGCAGGGGATTGGAAATTAGATATATAAGCAGATTGAAATTTTTACAGGGGATATAAAGGAATAATAGGGAAAATCTAAAGTAAGAAAAGGGTAATAGAAACAGGGCAACAAAAGGAGAAAAGTTAGAAAAAGAGTGATGGCATAAAGGTAGAATTGATATAGAGTAAAATGAAGCTAAAGGAAAGATGAAAACAGAATGTAGAAAACTAATCCCAAAATAAAATAAAGAGAAAATAAAATGACACTTTAAAAAAAAGGTAAAATAGTAGTAGTAATAATACCTATTGAAAATAAAAATGTAATAATTAGAGGAATCCAAGATGGCAGCATAAGTAAACACCTACACTGCTGCCTCGCACAACAATGTCAAAACTACAACTAAAAGACAGAAAGGACATCAACCAGAACCACAGGAAAGCTGGCTGAGTGGAAATTCTACAACTAGAAAGAAGGAGAGGGGCTCACGGAGACCCAGAGGAGCTGCAAAAAGCTGAGGTATGGAGATGCACGCGTGGAGAAAGCTGGTGCCGGAGAACCAGGCTGGCTTTCTCTGGCAGGAGGGAGACAGAGATTCTCAAAGGCATTGAACCCCTTATCCTATGACACAAAACCCCAGATCCAGCCAAAACTCATACGGGGGGAGTTTGGACTGTGAAAAGGGAGAAGTGCATGGAAATTTAGGGGAGTCGCAAAAGATCAGAAGTCAGGTGATGCTCACGACACTGTGCGCAGAGGACCAGCTTCGGATTCTGCCACTGGCTTTCACGAGTGGGTCTGTCTCCCAACTGCACCACTTCTAATTTCACTATACCCCAGTTTTGGGCAAAACCCTGGGGACCCAGACTCATATGGTCTCGGAGCACAGGGGAGCCAGAAAGGCAGCAATCTAGAGGCACTGCAACAGTGCAAAAGAACCAACTAAAAATTAAACATACACTGACTGAATTAAAAAAATATTATACAGAGACCTAACAGCAGACTAGAAGAAGGCAAGAATCAAGTCAAAAACTTGAAATATAAAGAATCAGAAAACATTCAACTGGAAAAGCAAGAGGAGAAAAGAATCCAAAAATGTGAAGATAATGCAAGGAGCCTCTGGGACAGCTTCAAGCGTACCAACATCAGAATTATGGGGGTGCCAGAAGAAGTGAGAGAGCAAGATACTGAAAACCTACTTAAAGAAATAATGACTGAAAACTTCCTACATCTGATAAAAGTAATAGAATTACAAGTCCAGGAAGCACACAGAACCCCATATAAAAGGAATCCAAAGAAGACTATACCAAGACACATCATAATTAAAATACCAAGAGCAAAAGACAAAGAGAGAATATTAAAAGCAGCAAGAGGGGAGAGAAAATGGCGGCAGAGTAGACAGATACGTCTGGAGCTTTGTCGCTGGGCAGAGGGAGAGAGAGTGGCTGAGAGTCGCACTGGGAGTGTTTGTTGGCAAGTTAAGAGTCAGTTATCCTCCAGGAGAAGGCGGCGAACTGCTGGACGGGGCTCTCCCGGCCAGGCAGCCCCACTGCCAAGGAGTTATTGTCCGCTGGAGCCACCAGCGTGAACGCAGAGACCGCGCCATCTTGCAGAGGGAGGTGGTTGTCTGCAGTGGTCTGAAGCCGGCGGCTGGGACACCCATCAAGCAGCCAGGGACCCGGGGACCCAGGGACCCAGAACTCCACTCTCCAATCGGCGCAGACACGCGGTGGAATCTGAGATCCACAGAGCACACGGAAAGGTCAGATTTCGCCTGGGATAAGAGGGAGGTGGATGTCAGCGGAGGTCTGAAAGCTGTGGCTGACAGAGGCAACCACTGAGCAGCCAGGGACCCAGAGCAAGGCTTTCCAGGCGGCGCGGAAGCTCGGGCGGAGGATTCGGAGATCCATGCGGCTCACAGAAGGGTCAGATTTCGCCTGGGACAGGGTGAGGTCTCCTACCCCCTCACAACAAAGACGCGCACACTGTGGGAGCCGGGCTGCGGGAAAGCTGCCTCTGGAGAGGTTGGCAGATGTGGGGCAGGGCGTGATCCCTAAGTGTGGAGGCAAACTCTCTGAACTGTTGACAGAGGGGAGTTCTGGAAAACAACATGTTTTTTTCTGGGGCAGAGGGACAGCCTGGGATTTATTACAGTTTCCCGACTGCAAAATCCCCACAAACTGGCTTTGAGAACCACAGAGTAGCAGGATCTGAGCACAGCCTAGAGAGGTCCTGTGCTTTGTCTCAGAGATCAATTCCGAAACACTGCCACCCAGTGGATGACACACAAATTGACTCTCGCATAACCAGAAAAGAATAAAGAGATTAAAACACCAAGAGGGAAACACAGGGAACTGCAATACCTTCCCTACTGGGAAACAGGAGTGCCAAGCAGAATAATAGTGGAAGTGAAGGACCATTCTATTTTTTCTTCTTTTTTTTCTTTTTTAAAAAATTTATTTTATTTTATTTTTCATTTTTACATATTTTAATTAAGACTATTTTTTTTCTTTCTGCCTCAATTGATTTTACCTTTTTAATTATTACATTTTTGTTTTAAACTAGTGTTATTAATTACTAGTAGTACTTTACCTTTTTAGAAAAAAACAAGTGTCATTTTGTTTTCTCTTTATTTTATTTTGGGATTAGAGTTCTACATTCTATTTTCATCTTTCCTTTAGCATAATTTTACTCCAACTCAACTCTACCTTTATGCCAACATTTTCCTCCTAACTTTCCCCATTTTGTTGTCTTGTTTCTCTTTCCCTTTTCCAACTATAGATTCTCCCTATTCTTTCTCTTTACCTGGTTAAAATTTCACCCCATTTATATATCTAATTTCAAATCCCCTACTACAAGTCCACACAAACCTCTCTCTTCTTGTCTTCACTAGCCAAAAAGTTGTTTTTTCTCTATGTCCTTTTGTTGCTATTTGCCTGAAAAGTGATTATATCAATTTTTTGAAAATTTGTGAGATTGTTTTAGTTTATTCTACTTGTTTTATTTTGCTTTTTGCTTGCTTTGTTTTTTTACCTCTCTTTTCCCTCACCTCCCTCGATACCAGTTGCTATGTGCAGTTTGTGTTAATCTCTAGGTACTAGTTGCTGCCTTTATTGTGATTAGTGACTGTTGTATTGGAGTTGTCTCCTGACATCTATATTTTGTTCCCCTTTTCTCTCTTATATGCTTTCTTTTCTCTCTGACTTTTTTCTCTTCCTCTTTTCTCCTCCTTCTTCTCCTTTTGATGTTCTTATTTTATTTTGTTTTTTTGCTCATTTATTTATTTATTTTTCTCACTCTCCCAATTTGATTTTGGCATTTTTTCTTTTCTTTTTTCTCATTTTCCTCTTCTTCTTTCTCTATTTACCCCTAACTAGACTTTCATTAGTGGTTACCTTACTTGTGATTATTAACATCTTGAATACATTTCAACTCAGTGCCTTGTGTGCTGTACCTGGTCATGTTGTAGTTTGTGCATTTCAATCAACGTAGGAGAGAGAACTACATAACCAGACACCTGGAGAAGAAAGACCATGGGCAGAAAAAGAAACAGCTCACATAAGACAGAAAGACAGGTTTCACCAGAAAAGGAAGTAAACGAAATAGAAGCAGAAATAAGCCTGCCAGAGAAAGAGTACAGAGAAATGATCATAAGGTGGATGAAATGAATGGAAGACAAAATCGACAATCTGAGTAAGAGCCAAGAGGAAAGGAAGAAAACCCAAGAGGAGATGAAGAAGCAGCAAGAAGAAATGCAGAAGAACCTAGAGGAGGCGCAGAATAAACAAGAAGAAATGAAAAATGACATCACTGCTATAAAGAACTCAATAGAAATCAACAAAAGTAGACTAGAAAAAGCAGAGGACTGCATCAGTGAACTAGAAGACACGGTAAGAAAAAATACCCAAGTACAGCAGCTTCTAGAAAAAAAAAGTTTAAAAGCAAGAGAAGAGCCTAAGGGAACTTTGGGATAACATGAAACAAAACAACATCCGCATAATTGGGGTTCCAGAAAGAGTGGAAACTGAACAAGGATTAGAGAACCTGTTTGAAGAAATAATGACAGAAAATTTCCCCAATATAGGAAAGAAAAAAAAACACACAAATCTAAGAAGCTCACAGAGTTCCAAGCAAAATGAACCCCAACAAACCGACAAGAAAGCACATTATAATTAAATTGGCAAACACCGATGACAAAGTAAGAATCTTAAGAGCAGCCAGAGAGAAACAGAAAGTTGCCTACAAAAGAACCCCCATAAGACTAACTACTGACTTCTCAACAGAAACTCATTAGGCCAGAAGGGAATGGAATGAAATATACAAAGTCATGCAAAGGAAGGGTCTGAATCCAAGAATACTGTACCCTGCAAGACTCTCAATCAAAATTGAAGGTGAAATCAAAAGCTTCACAGACAAAAAAGGACTAAGGGAATATATTACCACCAAACCAGCAATGCAAGAAATGTTAAAGGATCTGCTGTAATAAAAAGAAAGAGGAAGCGAAAAAGGAACTCGGGGGTAACGACTAAAAATGGCAACACATAAGTACTTATCAATAATACCTTTAAATGTAAACGGATTAAATGCTCCAATCAATAGACATAGGGTAACCGATTGGATAAGAAAACATGATCCATATATCTGCTGTCTGCAAGAAACCCACCTCAGGAAAAGAGATGCATACAGATTGAGGGTGAAGGGATGGAACATGGTATTTCAGGCAAATGGAAATGAAAAAAAACCTGGGGTTTCAATACTTATATCTGACAAATAAGATGTCAAAGTGAAGGACATAATAAGAGATAAAGAAGGCCACTTCATAATACTAAAAGGAACAATCCAACAACAAGAAATAACTCTGGTAAACATGTATGCACCCAATATAGGAGCACCTAAATATATAAAAAAAAACTCTTGGAGAATATTAATGGAGAGATTGACAGCAATACAATCATAGTAGGAGACTTTAATTCCCCACTGTCACCATTGGACAAATCCTCTAACTAAAATATCGGCAAAGAAACATCAATCCTAAATGACTCACTAGACCACATGAAATTAATTGACATCTTCAGAACATTTCACCCCAAAGCCACAGAATATACATTCTTCTCCAGTGCACATGGGTCATTTTCAAAGATAGATCGTATGTTGGGTCATAAGAAAAGTCTCTTCAAATTCAAGAAGATAGAAATCATATCAAGCATTTTCTCAGACCACAGTGACATAAAACGGGAAATCAACTATAATAAAAGCAATAGAAAGAAATCAAAAACATGGAGACAAAACAGCATGGTATTAAACAACGACTGGGTAACCAGAGAGATCAAGAAAGAAATAAAAAACATCATGGCAACAAATGACAATGACAACACGACAATCCAAAATTTATGGGACACAGGGAAAGCAGTCT
The DNA here is from genome assembly GCA_011751065.1 of Lasiurus cinereus. Taxonomy (NCBI): domain Eukaryota; kingdom Metazoa; phylum Chordata; class Mammalia; order Chiroptera; family Vespertilionidae; genus Lasiurus; species Lasiurus cinereus. The sequence goes on along the minus strand of JAAGEH010000031.1, from coordinate 16,963,287 downwards.
TGAGAGGGAAATTCATAGCCCTACAAGCCTACTGCAAAAAATAAAAAAACAGGAAACAATGGTAATAAATTACCTAAACCTACAACTCAAAGAGCTAGAACGAGAGCAACAAGAAAATCCCAGTGTACTCAGAAGGAAGGAAATAGTGACGATCAGGGCGGAGATAAACAACTTGGAGATCAAAGAAACAATTCAAAAGATCAATAAAACAAAGAGCTGGTTCTTTAAAAGGATAAACAAGATTGATGGACCTCTAGCCAGGCTCACCAAAAAGCAAAGAGAGAAGCCCCAAATAAACAAAATCAGAAATGAAAGAGGAGAAATAAGAACAGATCCTGTGGAAATACAAAGGATTGTTAAAAAATACTATGAACAACTCTATTCCAACAAACTGGACAACCTGCAAGAAATGGACATTTTCCTAGAAAAATATAACCTTCCAAAACTCAATTAGGAGGTAGCCAAACATCTCACTAGTCCAATAACCATGGAAGAAATTGAAGCAGTCATCAAAAAGCTTCCAGCAAATATAAGCCTGGGACCAGATGGCTACACAGGAGAGTTTTACAAAACATTCAAGAAAGAATTAAAACCTATCCTCCTCAGATTATTCAAAAACATTCAAGAAGAAGGACCACTTCCAAACACCTTCTATGAAGCCAGCATCACCCTAATACCAAAACCAGAAAAAGACAACACAATGAAAGAGAATTATAGGCCAATATCTCTCATGAACATAGATGCCAAAATCCTCAACAAAATTCTAGCAAATCGGATCCAGCAGTACATCAGAAAGATCATACACCATGACCAAGCAGGATTCATCCCAGGAATGCAGAGATGGTACAATATCCGCAAATAGATAAATGTGATACATCACACAAACAAATTGAGAGATAAAAATCACATAGTCATATCAATTGATGCAGAAAAAGCATTTGACAAAATCCAACACCCTTTCTTGATAAAAACTCTCAGTAAAGTGGGAATAGAAGGAGCATACCTCAACATCATAGAAGCCATATATGATAAACCCACAGCTAACATCATACTCAATGGGCAAAAACTAAAACCATTTCTCCTAAGAACAGGAAAAAGACAGGGATGCCGACTCTCACCTCTCCTGTTCGACATAATACTGGAAGTATTAGCCTTTTCAATTAGACAAGAAGAAGAAATAAAAGGCATCCAAACTGGAAAAGAAGAAGTAAAGCTGTCCTTATTTGGAGATGACATGATATTGTACATAAAATACCCAAAGGACTCCATTCCAAAGCTAATTGACTTAATTAATGTATTCAGCAATGTAGCGGGATACAAAATTAATGCTAAGAAGTCTGTGGCATTTCTATACACTTATAGTGAAATTACAGAAAGAGAAACTAAAAAATCAATCCCATTTACCATCGCACCAAAAAATTAAGATACCTAGGAATAAACCTAACTAAAGAGGTAAAAGACCTATATGCAGAAAACTATAGTACACTGAAAAAAGAGATAGAGGAAGATGTTAACAGATGGAAGAGCATACCATGCTCATGGATTGGGAGAATCAACATCATTAAAATGTCCATACTACCCAAAGCAACCTACAGATTCAACGCACTACCTATTAAAATACCAACGACAGGAGAAAATCCAAGATGGTGGCATAGGTAAACACCTATACTGCTGCCTCGCACAACAATTTCAAAACTACAACTAAAAGACAGAACGGACATCATCCAGAACCACAGGAAAGCTGGCTGAGTGGAAGTTCTACAACTAGAGGGAAAGAGAGGGGCTCACAGAGACCCAGAGAAGCTGCAAAAAGCTGAGGTACGGAGACGAGCGCGAGGAGAGAGCGGGTGTCGGAGTACCTGGCTGGCTTTCTTTGGCGGGAGGGAGACGGAGACTCTCAAAGGCATTGAACCCCTTGTCCTGCGACACTAAACCCCAGATCCAGCTGAAACTCATACGGGGGGAGTTTGGACTGTGAAAAGGGAGAAGTGCACGGACATTTAGGGGAGTTGCAAAGGATCGGAGGTCTGGTCGCGCACGGCACCACGCGGAGGATAGATTGCTGATTGTGCCGCTGGCTTTCGCGAGTGGGCAGGAGACGGACCCTCCGAACTGTGCCACTTCTGACTCCACTATGCCCCTGTTTTGGGCGAAACCCTGGAGACCTAGACTCGTGTGGTCCTGGTTCGCAGGGGAGCCGGAAAAGCAGCGGTTAGAGGCACTGCGGGTGCGCGCGCGCACAAGGACCGCTCCAGCCATTACCCAGTCACGTGAGACTCAGGGGCTGACTGGAAGGCAAGGCAGTCCCTTAAGCCCTGAGACTCCACCCCTCCAAAGCTCAACAGAGGATTCTTCAGCTGAATCCAGCACAGAAGTTTCCCCGGCACAGTGAAAATGCCGAGACAAGGGAAGGGATTACAAGCAAAAGAAATGGAGGGAAAAAAACGACTGGATATAGAGTTCAAAACCACGCTTATAAGGTTTTGCAAGAATATGCTAGAAAAGATGAATAAATTTAGTGAGACCCAAGAGGAGATGATAAATACACTGACTGAAATAAAAACTATTATACAGAGTACTAACAGCAGACTAGAGAAAGGCAAGGATCAAGTCAAAAATTTGAAATATAAAGAAGCAGAAAACATTCAACTGGAAAAGCAAGAAGAGAAAAGAATCCAAAAATGTGAAGATAATGTAAGGAGCCTCTGGGACAGCTTCAAGCGTACCAACATCATACTTGTGGGGGTGCCAGAAGAAGAGAGAGAGCAAGATACTGAAAACCTGTTTAAAGAAATAATGACTGAAAACTTCCCACATCTGGTAAAAGAAATAGACTTACAAGTCGAGGAAGCACACAGAACCCCAAAGAAAAGGAATCCAAAGAGGACTACACCAAGACACATCATAATTAAAATGCCAAGAGCAAAAGAGAAAGAGAGAATATTAAAAGCAGCAAGAGAAAAACAGTTTATGACCTACAAGGGAGCACCCATACGACTGTCAGCTGATTTCTCAACAGAAACGATGCAGGCCAGACGGGAGTGGCAAGAAATATTCAACGTGATGAACAACAAGAACCTACAACCAAGAATAATCTATCCAGCAAAGCTATCATTCAGAATTGAAGGGCAGATAAAGACCTTCACAGAGAAGAAAAAGCTAAAGGAGTTCATCAACTCCAAACCAGTATTATATGAAATGCTGAAAGGTACTCTCTTAGAAGAGGAAGAAGAAAAAGGTAAAGGACAAAAAATTATGAACAACAAATACACATCTATCAACAAGTGAATCTAAAAATTAAGAATTAAAAATCTGATCAACAGAATAAACTGGTGAATATAGTAGGATCAGGAGCACAGAAAGGGAGTAGACTGATAATTCTCAGGAGGACAAAAATCATAAAGCATCAAACAGACTGTGAAATTATAGCAGAAAGATTAAAGTTAGGTGAGGTAAATAAGTGATCAATCAAAGGACTTGTATGCATGCTTATAAACATAACCAATGATCACAGACACTAGGGGGTCGGGGTACGCCTGGGAGGGAGGGGGGACAATGGGGAGATATGTATAAAAAATTAATAAAAATTAATTTTTAAAAAAAGGAAAAATAAAGACATTCACATCAGGAGAAAAAAAATACCAACGACATGTTTCACAGACCTAGAAAACTTCTTCATAGATTCATCTGGAACAAAAAAAGACCACGAATAGCTACAGCAGTTCTGAGAAAGAAGAATAAAGTAGGTGCGATCTCAATACCAGATTTCAAGCTATACTACAAAGCAACTGTTCTCAAAACAGCCTGGTACTGGCAAAAGAACAGACATATAGACCAATGGAATAGAATAGAGAACCCAGATATCCACCCAAACCACTATGCTCAACTAATATTTGACAAAGGAGGTATGAACATTCAATGGAGCCAAGATAGCCTCTTCAATAAATGGTGTTGGGAAAATTGGACAGATACATACACAAAAATGAAACTGGACCACCAACTTACACCAAATACAAAAATAAACTCAAAATGGGTACAGGACTTAAACATTAGAAGGGAAACCATAAAAATACTAGAGGAATCCACAGGCAGCACAATATCAGACATATGCTGAAACAACTTCTTCACTGATACTGCTCCAAAGGCAATGGAAGCTAAAGAAAAAATAAACAAATAGGACTACATCAAAATAAAAAGCTTTTGCACAGCAAAAGAAACCATCAACAAAACATCAAGAAAGACCTCTGTATGGGATAACATATTTGCAAATGTTATCACTGATAAAGGTTTAATCTCCAAAATCTACAGCCAACTTATACAACTTAATAAAAGGAAGATGAACAATCCAATAAAAAAATGGGCAACGGACCTAAATAGAACCTTTTCAAAAGACGACAGAAGGAAGGCCAAGAGACACATGAAAACATGTTCAAACTCATTAATCATCGGAGAGATGCAAATCAAAACTACAATGCGATACCATCTTACACCTGTCAGAATGGCAATCATCAACAAATCAACAAAAGACAAGTGTTGGCGAGGATGCGGAGAAAAAGGAACCCTTGTGCACTGTTGGTGGGAACGCAGACTCGTGCAGCCACTGTGGAGAACAGTATGGAGTTTCCTCAAAAAACTAAAAATGGATCTCCCATTTGACCCTGTAATCCCACTCTTAGGAATTTATCCTAAGAAATTACAAACACCAATCAGAAAGGATTTATGCACCCCTATGTTCATAGCAGCACAATTTACAATAGCTACAATTTGGAAACAGCCTAGGTGCCTGTCAGCAGATGAGTTGATCAGAAAACTGTGGTACATCTACACAATGGAATTCTATGCTGCCATTAAAAAGAAGAAATTCTTACCATTTGCAGTAACCTGGTTGGAACTGGAGAGCCTTATGCTTAGTGAAATAAGCCAGTCAATGAAGGAGATGCATCACATGATCTCACTCATTTGTGGATAATAAAGAACATTATAAACTGATGAACAAAAGGATATATACAGAGACAGTAAAGCTTGAAACAGACTGTGAAATTACAGCGGGAAGATTAAATTTAGGTGAGGTATATAAGAGATCAATCAAAGTACTTGTATGCATGCATATACGCATAACCAATGAACATAGACACTGGGGGGTTGGGGTAGGCCTGGGAGGGGGGGGGGCAATGGGGAGATATGTATAAAAATTTAATAAAAATTAAAGAAAAAAAAGACAAAAATTGTTAAAAAAATAAAAGCAGCAAGAGAAAAACAGTTCATTACCTACAAGGGAGCACCCATATGACTGTCAGCTGATTTCTCAACAGATATGATGCAGGCCAGATGGGATTGGCAAGAAATTTTCAACGTGATGAATAGCAAGAACCTACAACCAAGAATATTCTATCCTACAAAGCTATCATTCAGAATTGAAGGGCAGATAAAGAGCTTCACAGAGAAGAAAAAGCTAAACGAGTTCATCAACTCCAAACCGGTATTATATGAAATGCTGAAAGGTACTCTTTTAGAAGAGGAAGAAGAAAAAGGTAAAAGATAAAAAATTATGAACAACAAATACGTATCTATCAACAAGTGAATCTGAAAATTAAGGGAATTGAAGATCTGATCAACAGAATAAACTGGTAAATATAATAGAATTGGGAGCACAGAAAGGGAGTGGACTGATAATTCTCAGGGGGAAAGTGGGGGGTGTACAGGGAGAGACTGGACAAAAATCATACACCTATGGTTGAGGTCAGTGGGAGGGAGGTAAGGGTAGAGGGAAGGGTGGGAGCTGGGTGGAAGGGAACTATGGAGGGGAAAAAAGAGAAACAAATGTAATAATCTGAATAGTAAAGATTTTAAAAAATGTAATAATTAAAAAGTAAAATCAAGTTAGGAAAAAAGAAAAAATAGTTTCTTAAGTAAAAGATGAAAAAATTTAAAAAAATGTGCAGTAGTGAAGGTCATTCACTTACTCTAATTTTCTGTTTGGCACCCCTGTTTACTAATCAGGACAATATTACAGTTCCCTGCATTTCACTACTCCACAGTATTGTAAGGCAGTCTTGATTTTTAGGGAGGCGGTGTGTCTTAATCTGTTTATTCTTTTGTGATTACACAAGAGTCAATTTGTGAGTCAGCCCCTGGGTGGCAGTGTTTCTGGATTGACCTCTGAGACTATAGGTCCTCTCTAGCCTGTGCTTACATCCTGCTTTCCCTGTGGCACTCAATAATTTGTGGGAGTGGGTTGCTCCAGAGCTAGTTCTCCAAAGGTCACTCCCTGAACTTATTCCCAAGTTCCAGAAAAACTACTTTCCCCTGCAGTCTCCTAGGGTGTCCCTAACTGGGTGATCCTATATATTCGGCTCAGCAATCAGAAGCAAATGTCTGAAGAGGAAAGAGCGCAAGTGTGTGAACTCCCTTTCACCCTCGTGTCCAAGCAGCCGGCACACTTTAATAGCTCCCAGGCTGTCCCACTGCATCAGATCAAAATGAGTTGCTTTCTAGAGATCCCCTTTTTTTTTGGCAGCTCTGAGGACCACCTTCCACATTCACGGATCACGCCAGCCCCAACAGCCATGGATCTCTCCAGGCACACATTTCCTTGGGTCCTCCAGCTCCTGCAGTGTGTGCACTTCTCTGTCCTCTGAGACCAGAGATCTCATCTCATCCCAGGTGAAATCCGACCTTTCTATGATGGAGTGTAGAGCTCCTCTGAATCCACGTGTTTGCGCCAATTGGGGACCGGCGTTCTGGTGTTTGCAGCTGCTCCGTGGGTGTTGCAGTTATAGATTCTCAGGCTTCCAATAACATCCACCCCCCCGCTTCAAGATGGTGTGCTCTCTGTGTCTAAGCTAGTGACTCCAGGAGGGAACCAAGCAGTAGTAGGGGCTGCCCGGTCAGGAGAGCCCATTCCAGCAGTCCCCCACCTTCTCCTGAAGTATAGCTGTCCCTCAACTTGCCAATAAACACTCCCCGTGTGACCCTCAGCTGTTCTCTCTGCTCTGGGACATGTCTCGGAGCACATCCGTCTATTCCGCCACCATTTTTTTTCTCACTGTGCTGATTTCTAACAGCACAGATTAGCCTTTGAATTTTTTTTTAATATATTTTATTGATTCTTTTACAGAGAGGAAGGGAGAGAGATAGAAAGTCAGAAACATTGATGAGAGAGAGACGTCGATCAGCTGCCTCCTACACACCCCACAGTAGAGATGTGCCCACAAGCAAGGCACATGCCCCTGACCGGAATCGAACCTGGGACCTTTCAGTCCGCAAGCCAACGCTCTATCCACTGAGCCAAACACGAGAGGCCTGGTGTACTAAATTCATGCACTCAGCAAGGTGGTCCCTCAGCCTGGCCTGAGCCCTCTTGCAGTCCAGGAGCCCTGGGGGGATGTCTGATTTACAGCGTAGGCCCACCAGTCAGAAGCCCGGCTCAGGGCTTCTGGCTGAGCGGTGCTCCCCCTATGGGAGGGCACTGACCACTAGGGGGCAGCTCCTGCATTGAGTATCTGCCCTCTGGTGGTCAGTGCACATCATAATGACCAGTGGTTCCACCTTTGGTCCATTTGCATATTAGCCTTTTATTATATAGGATGATACGTTGTGTGCTCTTCTGTGTCTGGCTTTCTTTATTCAGCATTGTATATGTTATATCCTCTCCTATTCTTGTGATTGTCCATCCTTGTTTTCTTGTGGAATTCTATTGTGTGACTATCCCATCTGTTGATGATGTGCACATGGTAGTTCCATTATGGGGATATTAAGAATAGAGCATCAGGTTCTATTCTTTTTACAAATAAACTTTTTAAATTGAGGTATAACATAGATACAGAAAAGTGCACAAATCCAAAAGAACATAGCTCAGTGAATTTCCACAAGTAAACAGACCCAAGTTTTCAGCACCCATAGCAAGAGTCAGAAAGTCTTTAGCCTTCTGGAAGATCTTCCAATCACCAACCATTTTCTGGGAGATCTAAACCTGAGATTGGATGCCTGATACTTGTCTGAACTGAAGAGAAAGTTGCACCTGTGAGTGTGTGTTTGGAACTAGCTACACACACACACACACACACACACACACACACACACACACATTTTTGCTTATATATGTCTCTAGTGATTTATCCATAGGTCCAACATGTGAATAGGACCTACGGATAAACAAAAAAAAACAAAACACAAACATTTTTATTTTCACAGCTTTCTCTGCAGCCTAGTAAAAGGCTGCACTTTCTGTCTGGAGGCCCTTAGTACCCTTGTACACTGGCAATGCTCCCTTCCAACCCCGATTTATAGAAAACTGGTGAGTTTTGGACACATCTCCCTGCTACCCTCCCTGCTCTGCAATGTTCAAGCTGCAGTTCAGGCTTCTGTCATGAGGTGGCACCAACATAACTTAATCATCAAACTGCAGAGTTGTTTTCAAAGAGCAAAAATACACAATCCCTTCCCTCAAAACTCAGCTTATGAACCTATGCACAGGATAATTCAATGCTGTTTGGAAAACCTTATAAGTGTAAAAGAAGACTGCTAAAACATTTATTCTGGGGCCTGCATACAGTGAAACACCAGGTAGCAGTAGGTGTGCCTTGATAGTGGGCTGCAGGCAAAGAACAGCTTAGGGCAGTTGGGAGGTGACAGAGGATAGGGCATTGGAGTGGATCTGGACAGGGGCTGACATACAGGGGGTAAGAGAAGGACTGGGCAGCCTGTTCAAAGATGAAGTAATGGAGGGTCAATGACCTGCAGTCTGGGAGGAACCCCTCTACAATGTGGACACTTCGACACACACTGAAAATGGAAGAGACATGTAAATGAACATGATGTAGACTGGTGTAAAAAATATATATATATATTTTTTTTTCCAAGCAGAATTGGTATCCTAGTAAACAAAGCTTTACATATCATTTGTTATTCTTTGCAAAATGTACTTTCCTTTTTAAAAAATGGGGATCGATTTTATCTGGTGATCAGATCCAGAATTGCAGCTCTGAGCAGTTCAGATCTGGGACTCAAAAAAAAGGGAGATAGATTCAAGTTGTAATCTTGGCTTAGTGGTATCTGTCAGTATATTCTGGAGTTTTGCACCTACTATGACCATTCCCTCTGTGTTCACCATTTTCTGGGAGATCTAAACCTGAGATTGGATGCCTGATACTTGTCTGAACTGAAGAGAAAGTTGCACCTGTGAGTGTGTGTTTGGAACTAGCTACAAACACACACACACACACACACACACACACACACACACACGCAATTTTTAATCTACTTCATTTCCCCATAAAATTGAATACAGCAAATGCTTTCCCAAAGTAATGTTAATTAAAAACACACACAAAGAAATGAATATATTTTTGCATTATCTTCACCAATCTATTCACAAGTACTTTCTCTGTTCAAATTTTTTTATGAAAATGCTTTCTTCCTGAATACACCATTTCAAACAACATTTGAAAGTATATTTATAAATTGAAATTATCCTGTCTCTCACCAACTTGGTTTTCACTCCCTGACCCAAAAGAGTATGTTGTCATAGAATGTTTTCCTCTCCAGATGTGTCCCTATATGTGAGGGCTACAGGAACATAGAGACCTGCATACACTTGGTCATTTCCAAGAGCTTTCACATAACGCAATTTCTTTTGAATCTGGTCTTTTATAATTAACTAGAGGCCCAGTGCACGACATTCATGCACTGGGGTGAGGAGTGACCCTCAGCCCAGCCTGCACCCTCTCGCAGTCCGGGACCCCTTGGAGGATGTCCACCTGCGGGAAGTGGGCCCAAGTGGGCAGTCAGACATCACCTGAGTGGTCCTTAGCACTGCTGCCAGCCCTGAGCCCAGCTTGTGGCTGAGCGGCACTCCCCCTGTGGAAACACACTGGCCACCAGAGGGTAGCTCCTGCATTGAGTGTCTGCCCCCTGGTGGTCAGTGCACATCATAGCTACTGGTTGTTCTGCCATTTGGTCGATTTGCACATTAGGATTTTATTATATAGGATAGTCTACTTAAGGTTTATATTTTCATCTTACTAATTCAAGTTCTGATGGTTAATTTTGCATGTCAAGTTGACCACAGGCTGCCCAGATAAACATGATTTGTATGTATCTATGAGTGTTTCTGGATGAGATTAGTATTTGAATTCATAGAATCAGTAAAGTAGATTGTACTTCCCAGTGTGAATGAGCCTCTTCCAATCCATTAAAAGTGTGAATAGAAAAAAAGATAGAGGGAGGAGGAATTTGCCTTTTTTTTTTGGCTCCTGCCTCTTGACATCTCATTTTCTCTGGCCATTACATTGTGTTTCAAACCATCAACTTCCTATGGACTTGAAGTGAATTATACTGTTGGATTTCCTGCCTCTCCAGTTTGCAAACAGCAGATTATGAGACCTCTCAGCCTCCATAATCACATGAGCCAACTCATAATAAATCTCATACCTATATATCTATATATCTATATACCTATACATCTATACATCCATATATCTATATATCTATACATCTATATATCTATGTATCTATATCTATATCTGTATCTATAGCTATACCTATCTATTTCATCTACTGTTTCTGTTTATTGGATAACCATGGATAATGCACTATTGGTTTAGGCATATTTAAACATGTCTACTGTTCACATTTGTATATATTTAAATTCTGTGTTAAAATTAGTGGTCAATCATTTTGTTACTAAATGTGCCTCACAAAGTCATGGTTATAGAATTGTTTCTCCTGTTTTAACACAATTCTTTGTGTGTGTGTGTGTGTGTGTGTGTGTGTGTGTGTTTAATTTATAAAGTGCTTTAAATTTCAATACTGTGACTGAGAAATAATTTTAAAAGGATGAAATATGGGGAGCATGTACTATAGCCATCAAGGACATTAGAGCATTCAGAGCTCTGGAGGCATCAAAACAGAAAAGAAAAAAATACAAAACTTTGGGATAATTCCAGAGTGAGCTTCTGATCAGGAGATAACAGTTGTCTCCTTAATTAATTAACTCTGCTAAAGACAGAACCCTGATCTAAATAATGGTCATAATGATGTGTAAGTGTTCTCTCTTGGACACACCCAGCATGGCTAGAGAGCAGACGAGTCCTGAGTAGGGACAATGGGGGATTAAGAAAAAGAAAGAGACAGGTACAGAGACAATATGGAAAGCTGGGACCAGGTGGGATACTGTTCTCAGATGGAGAGACAGTGACCCAGAGCTTGTGCAGTGCGTTTATTATATACAGCACGATACCAGGAAGTTTTACTAGAGTTTAAGACAAAGGAAATTATGTGAAGGCATGGTTAAAAATCAAGCTGCAGCCTGGACCAGTTTGTCTCAATGGATAGAGCCTGCGGACTGAAAGGTCCCAGGTTCGATTCTGGTCGAGGGCATGTGCTTTGGTTGCAGGCACATCCCCAGTGGGGGGCGTGCACAGGAGGCAGCTGATTGATGTTTCTAACTCTCTATCCCTCTCCCTTCCTCTCTGTAAAAACTCAATAAAATATATTTTTTTAAAAAAATCAAGCTGCAATTCTTCATTCTAGTAGCTTCTTTGTAATTGTCTTCTGGCTGAGCCTGGATAATTGTATTCGTTCCTGGTACCTGGCTGAATTTAGATAATGAAACCTACCCCCTGGTGCCTGAGCTAAAGGCCAAGCTGACAACACACCTGCCTCTGGCAATTTATGTTTCCAGGACATGACTCGGCTGACCTCAATGGACTCAGACAACAATTAGCTCATGCACCTTCCCAGGCTCTCTCTGTAATGCTGAGTAACTTGAGTAGCTATTAGGATTAAAGATGAATTTCTCCCTTTAGTATTATGAAGTGGCCTTCCTTACTCTTGTTATGACCTTCACTTTGAGGTCTAATTTGTCAGATATAAGCATTGCTACTCCAGCTTTTTTTTTTATTTCCATTAGCCTGAAAAACCTTTTTCCATCCCTTCACCATCAGTCTGTGTGAGACCTTTGTTCTAAGGTGAGTCTCCTGTAGACAGCAGATATATGGGTCAGGTGTTCTTATCCATTCAGCTACCGTATGTCTTTTGATTGGATCATTTAATCCATTTATATTTAAAGTTATTATTGATAGGTACTTGTTTATTGCCATTTTTATTCCTGTGTTCCTAAACTATTTTATGCCTGTTTTCCTAAAACTACAGGACATTGAAAAAAGAGATAAAGACATAAACAAATGGAAGAAAATACCATGTTCATGGATTGGTAGAATCAACATCATTAAAATATCCATACTACCCAAAGCAATTTACAGATTCAATGCAATCTCCATTAAAATACCAATGGCACATTTCAAAGATCTAGAACAAACCCTCCAAAAATTCATCTGGAATAATAAAAAAAAGACCCAGAATAGCCACAATACTGAGAAAGAAGAACAAAATTGGAGGGATCACAATACCAGAGATCAAGCTATATTACCAAGCCATGATTCTCAAAACTGCCTGGTACTGGCACAAGAACAGACAGACATAAAGACCATGTATAATCATGAGAAAAATAACAAACAGCCTGACCCCTCAAGACTGTCAGGGTTGTGAAAACAATTTGACAATTCCTTAAAAGTTAAATAGACTTAATATATGACCCAGTAATTCTACTCCCAGGTATAAAGCCCAGAGAAATTAAAACAAGTCTAAATAGAAACTAGTATAGTAATGTACCTAGCATTAACATTCATAATAACCAAATGTGATACCAATCAAATATCCATGAATTAATGAATGGATAAACAAAATGTATACATCATTTGGCAATAAAAAAGAATGAAGTACTGCTACATACTGTAACAGGATGAACCTTGAAAACATTATGCTAGTGAAAGAAACTGAATATTCAAAAGACCATGTATTGCATGCTTCCATTTATATGACATTTCCAGAAACAAGCCATTAGTATAGCCCTACCCAAGGAATTCCCTTCTTCCACCCAGATTTCCAGAAAGCTCTGTCTGGTGGGTTTGGGCCATAGGCCCTTCCTCTCTCCCTCCCTCAACTCCTTCAGACCTTCAGGATTCTTGATGTTCAAGTTGCAGCTCAGACTTCTGTCAGGAAGTGGCACCAAGTACCACCACTTTTAAATTTCTCCACAAATAAGTTTATTCTAAGAACAAAAAATATAATACCTTCCCTTAAAATTCAGCCTATAAACGTATGCATGGAATGACTCTAATTCTCAATGAAAAATAAGGTAGGTGAAAAAGAAGACTGTAAAAACATACACTGTAGGACTTGCACCTGATGAAACACCAGGTAGCAGTAATTGGAGTCAAAGGGGCAGATGGTGAGAGGTGACTGAGAAAGCATGGGGTATAGAGTGGGTTCTGGGCAGCTGTGTCCATAGTGTCCTGGACGGAGATGACAGGAAGAATGTGAGAAAGAGAAGGACATGGCAGCCTGAATTGCGGAAGGGGTAATAATAGAAGGTGGAAGCCCTGCTTTCTGGTAAGGTCTGTCTTGTACAGTCCACACTGTATATCAATAGACACTGATGAAGAGATGAATCACTTTACTCTTTGCAAAATGTACTCCTCTTCAGTAAAAACAAACAAACAAACAAAAAAACATAAACACTGAAAGATGTGATGCCACTTGGTGGCCTGGTCCAGGATTGCAGCTCTGAGAATCAGACCAGGAAGAAGGCCAGAGGGAGTGATGGAAGTTGAGAGGTTGATTTTGTAGGTACAGCCAGCTTTTTCTGGATTTTCACTTAACCATCCTTCTGTATCCATCACTTTTCTAGGATATAAAAGCACATTTTATGTCATATCTAACCTTCAGATTGGAAGTCCAGCTCTGGTCTGAAGTGAGGGTAAAGTTGTAACTGTGAATGTGTTTTTCAGGTGATAAAACTAGAGGGAACATAGAAACATTCTCTCTCTCTCTCTCTCTCTCTCTCTCTCTCTCTCTCTCTCTCTCAACTCAGTTTTTAAAAATTCACTTCATTTCCCCATGAAATTGAACAAAATGAATACTTTTATAAAGTAATGAAAATACATGCTCTGGGTCACTGTCTCTCGGTCTGCTCTCTAGCCATGCTGGTTGCAGCCAATATCAGAAATATTTTATTTTTTTCAAAGTTTTATCAAAGTTCCATTCTTCCTGAGTACAAGTTTGCAAACAATATATAAAAGTATATTTATAAACTGAAATTTTCCTGCATCTCTCATTAGTGTTACTTTTACCCCCTGACCCAAAGGGGTCTGTGTTGGCATCTGATGGAGAGATTAGGGCATTCAGAACCCTTGAAGCATAAAGACAAAATAGGAATACTTTCAGACAATTCCAGAGTGAGCAGCTGATCAGGAGACAAGAAAAAGTGTTTATCTGAGGTGCACATACTCCTCTGATGTCAGTAGCCTTCTATGAGTATTGTTCATAATAATGGGTAATGTAAATAGTTGTTAGAATGAAAGGAGATGAAATATAAAGTGCATTTTCTGAAAGAAGGAGCATAGATACCACTTCCCTTTTGATCATCTGTCCCAGGGGTAACACCTGAGCTTCTGCTGGAGCCCAATTCTCCCCTTCAGGGGCCACCAAACAGATGTCTCTTGGAACAAAGACAGGTTTTCATCTCCTCTGTCATCTTTGTCATCCAGAGGGTTGTGGAGGGCCATCCTCTTAGGACCACAATAGCAGGGAGTGTGATCTGATCACTTCTCCTGCCTGGGAAGTCCATCTTCCAGAAGAGAGGCTGCTCTGTGTCCTCTAGAAAGGGCGGGTGATGGAACCCCATTCCCATCCTGTCACTTAATCTGGAGAGTGACATAGGTTCTGTCAGCCCAAGCTTGGTCATCTGTGAAGGGGGTGGGACTCAGGCTAACTTGGTACAGAGCTGCCCTGAGGGGTAAATGAGCAAACCTGTCTGAGTACATGGTATGTGGTGGGACTTCAATGGCCTTTAGTGTTGGGGGGACACAGCAGTGGGGACTGGCTGGGCCTCAGGACCAAGGTGGACATTGTGAAAAGTCATTCTTCATTGTTTCTCCTAATGGGACGATATTTTTTATGAAGGAAGAAAATATCTTTCTGACATGCTATGAGTTCAAATTTTTGGAGACACAAGATGTTCTACTTTCCGGGGTGTTTCAGAAGCTCCTAAGAGCTGCTCCACATTGAGCCTCTGAACAGACCCTCATCTAGTTCCCAGGCAGGGAAGACAGGCTTGTCTATGACTCACCTGGTGAGCTCAGTGAGATCACACCAGGCAGCAAGGTGTAGTGACTGCCTGCCTGCTGCTCCTGGAAGGCTCCCTATCTTAATATATTTATAGGAAAATTCTGGACCTGTCCTGCTGTCACTAGTGCAGGGTTGCTCAGATCACGCATTATACAGCCACATCACACCAGGATTTCATCCATCTGCTACCTTCCTGAGAGGCAAACATCCAAGAATTACTAATATTTTTCTGATGTACAATTATGCATTTTTTTCATTTCTTCACTTATAACTAAATGTATATTGAACTCAAAACCCATACTGTTCCACTGGAGGTATCCCATTAATTCTATTGTGCAAATAGGGAAAATGTGGGCAAATTCAAGAGTTAAATCTGATATGAGATAGCTGCTGTGTATAAACTTTTTCTGTTTTTATTGATTTCTTGCAGAGAGAGGGAGAGGAAGAGAGAGAGAGTCATATATTGGCTGTCTCCTGCACGCCCCTACCAAAGATCGAGTCCAAAACCCTGGCATATGCCCTGATCTGGAATCGAACTGGCAACTTTTTCATGCACAAGATGACGGCCAACCAACCGAGCCACACTGGCCAGGGCTCCTGTATATAAACTTTAAAACTTGCTCAAGTTTGAAGAAATTGAAAAAAAAATTTAAACTTCCTTGTTCCCATCACTGCCACTCAGCTGCAAAATCAATATCTATCTGTCTCTCACCCTTTAAGTCAAATTTCAGAGTTTTCTACATTCTCTATTAACATCCGTCACTTTCCAATGACTCCTTATCTCAATGCACCCTAAATCCAATATTATCTCAACATTAATTACATATTCTCATTTTTTCTATAATTCCAAATAAGGTCACATTCAGAGGTATAGGTGTTTAAGGCTTGTGCCTATCTTGTTGGGGGATATAATTCAACCTACTACAGTGATATAAGCATGTTAAAAAAAACTAAAATATGATCTTATCTCTTATATATAAATATATGAATATATCCATACAAACATAAATATAAAAATTCCTACATAAGAAAACTTCTGGGAGAATATAATGCAGATGAAAACATTATTAGGGCTTATCTTAGGATGCTATGTTTGAGGTATTATTATCTCTTTTCCTATGTTTTGTATTTTTACCCATAATAAACACTTATTGCTCTTGTAAATACACAAAATAATAAAATCACTGAGAAAGATAAGCAAGTTCTACTCCACCCCCAGGAAAACTGTTAATCCTATATAATAAAAGATTAATATGCAAATTGACCAAGCATTGGAATGACCAATTGCTATGACGCACACTGACCACCAGGGGGCAGACACTCAATGCAGGAGCTACCCCCTGGTGATCAGTTCACTCCCACAGGAAGAGCACTGCTCAGCCAGAAGCCAGGCTCATGGCTGGTGAGTGCAGCTGTGGTGGCAGGAGCCTGTCCCACTCTGCAGCAGGGCTAAGGATATCTGACCGACAAAGCCCGCTCTCCACAGTCTGGGCTGAGGGACACCACCCTTAACCCCAGTACACTGGGCCTCTAGTGTGTATGTGTGCGTGTGTGTGTGTGTGTGTGTGTGTGTGTGTGTATACACACACATATACACACTAGAGGCTCAGCTCATGATTCCAGTGCACAATTAAATCATGTGCATGTAGGTTCCCTTAGGCCTATCCTGCCATCAGGGCCATGTCTGCTGCCCCACAACACCTTGCATGCATGCTCTGCAGACACTGCCAGCACCCCGTGATGCTCTGGGGATGCTGTCAGTGCTCTGCAATAGTCCAGAGACACTGCTGGCATCCTGGGATAGGGGGTGGAGGGTTTGGAGAAGGGCCTGAGAGGTGTTCCATGCACCTCCTGGTGACCAGTTGTTTGGTCATTATGGCCACTGGGCTTTTAAAATTTACACACACACACACACACACACACACACACACACACACACTGAGTGACAAGGTTATTATGATCTCTGAACACATAATAATCTGGCTACTCAGTGTGTGTGTGTGTGTGTGTGTATGTGTGTATTTTAGAGACTCGGTGCATGAATTTATGCATGGGTAGGGTCCGGCCAGGCTGGCCAGTGGGGAGGGGACATGGGCGGTTGCCAGGCCTGCCTGCTAGTCGATCTCCTGGTAGAGGGGACAATTTGCATATAGCCTTTTATTATATAGGATATACACTGAGTGGCCAGATTATTATGCATTCAGAGATCATAATAATCTGGCCACTCAGTGTGTGGATATAGATATAGATATAGATATAGATATAGATATAGAGATAGAGATAGAGATAGAGATAGAGATAGAGATATATCCTATATACCAGTAATAAAAGCCTAATGTGAAAATTGTCCCCTTGACAACGAGTTTAAACAGGAGTTTGACTGCTCACTATGATGTCCACTGACCACCAGGGAGCAGCATGGAACATAGCAGGCATTGGCAATGTGGTGCTGGCAGCAGGTGGCAGTGGAGAAGCTGTCAGCCCCAATGGGCCCTGATGAGAGGACTGTGGCAGGATGGTGGAGTAGGTGAGCAGGCAGTACCAGGCCAAGGCAGGTCTGAGCAGGGCCTGATTGCCCTGCTGATTACCCCAAAGATGGTAACCAGTGGTAACAGTGGGAAGTGGGGCTGCCCGGCTCCCAGGTACTGAGGGAGCCAGGGGGGAGCCCAGTTACTCCACTGATCACCCTATGGATGGCAACCAGCGGGGGCAACAGGAGGCAGGGCTGACACCTGGCTCCCAGGCACTGAGGGAGTTGGACAGGGGCCAGATGACTCAGGTGGAGGAGGGTACACAAGGGCCTGGAGGACCAGGTGCTTCCCAGGGCCCAGAAGTCAGCTGGGACCTGCCCTTCTACATCAGACACTCAAGCTTCCATCACCAGCCAGGCCTTGGGACCTTACTAATGCATGCATTTCATGCACTGGGCCTCTAGTGTGTGTGTGTGTGTGTGTGTGTATTTAACAGTATTACAGATATCCCCCAATTTCCCCCACCTTTGCCCCTCTCCCCCAAGCCCTTGCCCCACATCAGATCCAGGCCTCTTGATCACCTGGGCATGTGCTGGCAGCCAGGAGGCCAAGGGCAGTCTGAGGGCTTTGGGTCAGGGTGCCAAGATGGGGGGCCTGGGTCATGGTTGCTCCCTGCAACCTCCTCCTGAGGAGGATTTTGTACATCCTCCATAATTGGAAAGCTGGTACTTTAGACTGGGAACATCCTTGAGTCACAGGGAGACAAGATGTTGAGGAGTCCTTTCTCTTCCACAGACTCAGTTGCCCAAATTTCAACCATATTGCTTATTATAAATATTTCAAATTCCTGCCTATTTAACTGGGGGAAAAGTTATAAAGTTCATTTTAATTTTTTGTGTCCTGATTAACAGTAAGGTTGATGTCAGCTAGGAAGCAGTAAGCTACACTGGTTAGATTGGGAGATTGGAAGCCACACAGAATCTGCTCCCATCTTAGTCCTGTGACAGGCTAGCCCTGCCCTCACTGTGTGTCAGCTCCCTGGCTTCAAGTCAAGCAAGAGCTCATCCTCAAGCTATAGTGAGGGTTAAATGAGTAAGTGATGATCAGCACCTAAAACCACATGGTCATTGAGGGAGTCAGCAATAAATATTTACCATTATTATCATACTAGAGGTCTGGTGCACAAATTTGTGCATGGGTGGGGTTCAGCCAACCCGCCCCAATGGGAGCAGAAGGGGCTGGGCTGGCCCCACCCCTGATCAGGGTGGGGGGGACCAATTGGGGTGAGCCTGGCAGAGGGAGGGGCCACAGGCAGTTGGAGGTGCCAATTGGGGCCCTGATTGGGATGGTTGTTTGCTGCCGTGAGCATCATGTCAATCAGTTGTTCTGGTTGTTCCAGTTGTTCCAGCCATTCCAAGCTTAAATGGGTTACTAGAGGTTCTCATTGGATTGAATTAGATGCTTACTGTGTGCCAGGCACTGTCAGTCCAATTCCACATCTGCATCCCACATATTCTCTATTTTGAACTCTGCACCCAGAGAACTGGACATGTCCACAGACTGCAAGGGGTGTTAATGCCCACCCATGGAGTGGTGAAATGTGATCCCAAATACACTCAATTCCAAGACATTTTAGTTAAAGCTTGATCCTGAGTTCTGAAACTCAGCATCTAAACAAAAAATAATGGGGTTGGGGAGAGAATCCAAGATGGCGGCATAGGTAAACACCTATACTGCTGCCTCGCACAACAATTTCAAAACTACAACTAAAAGACAGAACGGACATCATCCAGAACCACAGGAAAGCTGGCTGAGTGGAAGTTCTACAACTAGAGGGAAAGAGAGGAGCTCACGGAGACCCAGAGGAGCTGCAAAAAGCTGAGGTACGGAGACGAGCGCGCTGAGAGAGCGGTGCCGGAGTACCTGGCTGGCTTTCTCTGGCGGGAGGGAAACGGAGACTCCCAACGGCATTGAACCCCTTCTCTTACGACACTGAACCCCAGATCCAGCCGAAACTCATACAGGGGGAGTTTAGACTGTGAAAAGGGAGAGGTGCACGGAAATTTAGGGGAGTTGCAAAGAATCGGAGGTCTGGTCGCGCACGGCACCACGCGGAGGACGGATTGCTGATTGTGCCGCTGGCTTTCGCGAGTGGGCGGGAGACAGACCCTCCGATCTGTGCCGCTTCTGAGTCCACTGGGCCCCTGTTTTGGGCGAAACCCTGGGGACCTAGTCTCGTGTGGTCCTGGTTCGCAGGGGAGCCGGAAGGGCAGCGGTTGGAGGCGCTGCGGGTGCGCGCGCACAAGGACCGCTCCAGCCATTACCCAGTCACGGGAGACTCAGGGGCCGTGGAGGGCGGGGCCGACTGGAAGGCAAGGCGGTCCCTTAAGCCCTGAGACTCCACCCTCCCAAGCTCAGCAGAGGCTTCTTCGGCTGAATCCAGCACAGAAGTTTCCCCGGCACAGTGAAAACGCCGAGACAAGGGAAGGGATTACAAGCAAAAGAAATGGAGGAAAAAAAACGACTGGATATAGAGTTCAAAACCACGCTTATAAGGTTTTGCAAGAATATGCTAGAAAAGATGGATAAATTTAGTGAGACCCAAGAGAAGATAATAAATACACTGACTGAAATGAATACTATTACGCAGAGTACTAACAGCAGACTAGAGAAAGGCAAGGATCAAGTCAAAAATTTGAAATATAAAGAAGCAGAAAACATTCAACTGGAAAAGCAAGAAGAGAAAAGAATCCAAAAATGTGAACATAATGTAAGGAGCCTCTGGGACAGCTTCAAGCATACCAACATCAGAATTGTGGGGGTGCCAGAAGAAGAGAGAGAGCAAGATACTGAAAACCTGTTTAAAGAAATAATGACTGAAAATTTCCCACATCTGGTAAAAGAAATAGACTTACAAGTCGAGGAAGCACACAGAACCCCAAAGAAAAGGAACCCAAAGAGGACTACACCAAGACACATCATAATTAAAATGCCAAGAGCAAAAGACAAAGAGAGAATATTAAAAGCAGCAAGAGAAAAACAGTTTATTACCTACAAGGGAGCACCCATACGACTGTCAGCTGATTTCTCAACAGAAACGATGCAGGCCAGACGGGAGTGGCAAGAAATATTCAACGTGATGAACAACAAGAACCTACAACCAAGAATAATCTATCCAGCAAAGCTATCATTCAGAATTGAAGGGCAGATAAAGACCTTCACAGAGAAGAAAAAGCTAAAGGAGTTCATCAACTCCAAACCAGTATTATATGAAATGCTGAAAGGTACCCTTTTAGAAGAGGAAGAAGAAAAAGGTAAAAGACAAAAAATTATGAACAACAAATACACATCTGTCAACAAGTGAATCTAAAAATTAAGTGAATTAAAAATCTGATCAACAGAATAAACTGGTGAATATAATAGAATCAGGAGCACAGAAAGGGAGTAGACTGATAATTCTCAGGAGGACAAAAATCATAAAGCATCAAACAGAATGTGAAATTATAGCAGAAAGATTAAAGTTAGGTGAGGTAAATAAGTGATCAATCAAAGGACTTGTATGCATGCTTATAAACATAACCAATGATCACAGACACTGGGGGGTCGGGGTATGCCTGGGAGGGAGGGGGGGCAATGGGGAGATATGTATAAAAAATTAATAAAAATTAATTAAAAAAATAATAATGGGGTTGGGTTGGGAGAGTTATACCTGAGTGTGGGAACCTCTTTCCACGTCCCGCGTGGTTCAGGGTTCCCGGTTCAGGGTTCGGGTTCTGAAGGAGGCCGCACGCAAATGAAATGAGAGACTAGAAAACATTAATTTGGCGATATTGGGGGGCCAGAATGGAGCCTTCCTCTAGTGGAAAGGACTGTCACTTGCTCTGGCCTTTTTTTCCCTTTTATTAAGGCTTTGGGACACACCCCTAGCCTTTAGGCAGGAAATAACAAAACAGAAATTAACATGAAACAAACAGATAGAGGTTGCTTCAGCCAACAAAGTTTCAACTAAACAGTGAGTAATCTGCTCTGACCTTTCAGAGCAGTTAAGGTTGACCAGCCTTCTGGCTTCCTGTTTACATCCATTTAGTAAGAACAATGTTTGTTTTCCGACATCTCCCCCGTTTTCTTTCCAAAAAATCTTGCATCTGCAGACTAGAAATCAATAATAAGAACAAAAAGTAAGACAAGCAACAATGGCTATGCTAAGAGGTAAATGAATAAGTCTACAGTATCTTTCTTTCTGGACCAACAGTCCTTTGAGTCCCAGTTTCAATGTCTAACAGTTTTTTGAGTGTACATGTTAGCAATGATATTTCAGTTCTGGATGGTGGACAAATGGTGGCAATGCAGGTCCGACCCTCTCTGGTTTGGTCCTAGGCAACCTGCATTGATGCACAGCTGCTGACTGTTAGGATGGCAAGGTGTCGTCAGCATCTTCCATCTCTGGACTGTTTTTCTTCTCGTCTTCATAGCTGGAGCATTCTCTGTTGTAGGAATTCACATGGTCTTGGAGCTGTTTTTCTGAAAATATATAAACATTCTCGACCAAAAGTTAGTAAAGGAGTTTTTTCTATAAATTTGACTTTGGATCCTTTTTATTTTTGCCCAAATGATTTTCCTTTGGCTTATTTTAATACCATGTATGTTTTTCATGGGTGTCTTGCTGTTAAGTAAAAACATTTTTCTAGATGTAATTTGCTTACAGGATACTTTTCCTTACATAATATTACTGCACTATCCCCCCTTTTTTTATTTAATTATGAGGCTTTTGGAAAATTTTTATAATGCAAATATGACTGCTTTATGTTTATTGCATGTTAAGTAATTTTACCATGCAAAGAACTACCAATAGAAATTTTTGTTAATACTTTAGGAATAACTTTTTTCCAGTACAATTAAATTTATTAATTTTAAAATTTAACTACTATTTTATTGTTAAATTTAATATTCTAACAACATTCTTAGTTTTATCCTGTAAATATTAGTGGAAAGGATTATTTGCATTCTTGAGTAGGCCCTGAGCATTTCTGGTGTTAAGTTGGATTTAGAATATAGGGCAGCTGTCAGCCAAGTCTGTCTGTTGCTGTGTCCCAATCTGAGCTGCACCAAATCTTTGTCTGTCATCTGTGTCCCTAACGGAGCTGGGCCAAGTCTCTGTCTTGTCACCTGGGTCCCGATCGGAGCTGGGCGTGGGAAGTGAAGCAGCCATGGGGCAGGAGACCTCCCTCAGAAGGGCAAAGGTTCAAGCCCCTGCAATGTTGGGGGAGTGAGGATCTGTGCCTCACCTCTGTTTACCCCCAAGTTTTCTCCTGATGGCCCCTCTGCGACTGTGCCTGTCTTAGGTTGTTCCTCCTCTGAAGAATCTTACTCTACCCATCTCTGGCTAACCAGCCATCCTCTGGGGCCAAGCAGGTTGATGTGAAGTTCAGCTCCGTCTCCTTGGTAGCCGATGCCCTTGTGGCCTCCACGCCCAGTACCTGCCTTGGGATCCCCTCGCCTGCTGGCAGGGTCCCAGCACTGATCACATATCTTGAGGAACCCAGGTTTCTTCTCCAGGAAGGGCCCAGCTCACACCACTGGGTGAGAGACAGATTCATGGTACCAGCCAACACGAGGCTTCAACCTCAGCATGAACAGAAAGCTCAGGTGACAGCTGTGGGAGGGTCCCTCTTGGCAAAAAGAGCAAGAAAAGCCAATATAGAATGCTCAAGTGCCTCCTCACTGCCTTAATTCCTTTTATGTGTGTGTTTTTTTTTAAATTGCTACCAAATATTCAGAGAATTAGATTGTAAGTTTGTTTGGGATATTTGTCAAAAAAATTATAATGACATTGTAGAATAATATTATGTAAGGATATTCTTTTGTTCTAGGCCATGGCAATTCAATTTCAAACTGGCTATCAATTTCTTTTTGTATAGACAAGGTCTTAGTTACTTTATTAGAATACTTAATCAAATTGCTTACAAAAACATTGGCTCTTTATTTAGCCGAAAACCTTGATTTTTATTTAAAAAGCTAATTTATTCATTAAAGTAGGTATCTTAATTTAAAAAGCAAAGCAAATTTAGTAAATGTTTACGTCTGATTCTCAAGCCACAAATATTGCCCCGCCTCTAGCTTAAGAATACAGGCAGCTATGGGCTTTTTGTCATTTTAAATTCTAATGTTGGAATTTTAAGAAATATTCTGTTAATTTTGCCCTTCTTAGAGACTACAAGAAACAGGGGAATCAGTACACCTAAGGGTTCTTACCCATGATGGGTCAGGAAAAAATACTTCCCCATGTGCCCCAGGTAATATTACCATACAGCTGGTAACTGTTGGTATTGCAAGAAACACATTCTTAGGCGTTTGTACCGTCCTCTTTACCATGCTCCCGGTGACATAGGACCCCAAATTCCTGTAGGAATAGCTTGCAGAGCAATATCAGGAGTCAAAGTGACTGCTATAGTGCTGTTAAGATCCAGGCCTGCGCTTCCTGGAGTTGCTGGGATGAGGGAATCCACTGTGGGCCTTGCAGGACAGGTTTCACCTATTAATAACGGGACTGGGGGGCACCCCTCTGGCCGTTTCCCGGTGGTTGACCTACCCTGTATCTTGATTTAGAGGCTGCCCATTTCTATGAAATTTTGATTTACACTGTCTTTCTCAATGGTTACCTCTCTGACATCCAGGATCTCTCAGAGGCTGAGTGTTTATGGCTCTCCCTAGAGTGCTACCTTGTGTCCTTCTTAGAGGCCAAAACCTTCACAACATTTAAAATATCGTTTTTAATTCTTATTTGATAAAGTTTTCCATGCAATTTCAAGTATATTAGATCGGTTAAATTTAAGAAGATATCCTTTAAAAAGAGAGAACAAGTTTCTTGTATTACTCTGGGCCCATGGAGCTTTACAAGAATCATCTCTGTTAAAACCTTGAAATTTTAACATGGAAAAAAACCATCAAATATATATATTCATATATGATTTAAAGATTATAATATTTTTATAATTATATTAAGATATCAATTATATTTTTAAACTTTTTATATTAAAATTTTCAGTTGGGAATCACAGAATTAATCCTTTTTAATTAGACCAATCAACAACGTATTTTGAATTCCTAATTATTAGAGAAATTTTATTTTCTCCCAATTTAATTTGCATTTAGCTGAAAACCTTGATTAATAACACAAAATCTTCTCCTTTTGGTTCCTTTACGCCATTTTTCTTAAAAAATAAAGACCAGTTCTGGTTTTTCTTTTTCTGCAGCTTTTGCGAAGAGATTCCAGCTTAAAACCCTGTATAATATGTCCAAAAAGGTGGACAATTGCGCGCATTTCTATTTAAGCCGGGCTTCTCTCCTCATGAGTACAGAAATTCCAGACACATCTCTAAATTTTTAAAACTTTTTCATGGCGAGAAAGGAGACTTTAGATTAGTATACTGGAAGAGTGGACTTTCATACTTGGATTGCCACAGTGTCTCTCTTCCTCCACATCCTGCTTACTTCAGGGGAAAGCATCAGTAACAGATCTGGCCGAATTTCTTTTCATGCTTAAAAGATAAAGACAGATCTTAAATTTTTTCTTTCCTTTTCGCTTTCCAAAGTAATAACTAGCACCTAATTTGGCCAAGATTAGCATTTCCCTGCGATTTCTCTTATAATTTTTAAATGAAACCTTCAGTAATCTCATTGCAGGAGAGCAGAGAGCCTTGCCCTTTCCTGCCACCTTTGAATTTCTCCACACCAGAGGCGGTTTCAGCAGTGGAGTTTCACTTATTACAGATTTCAGATTCCAAATGCAAACTAATATTTTCATTTGAACAAGAAACCACATTATTTAAGCTTGCAAACCAAAAGTCTATAATACAGTTTACTTTATATTTATAACCTAATTCTTCCCCATTAGCCTGGCTGCAAAAGACGTCCCCACCCTACTTACAGATCGAGACTCTGTAGTTAATCCGTGGGCTTTGTGTACCTTGAATTCCCCTCACCTTTTCCTAGGTGAATCTTCCCTCACCATTTTCCTTGGTGAATTTTCCTTCCTTCGCTCTTAGGCGAATAATACCTTCTCCTCCAGAGGTCCCGCAGTCAGGGGCCAGATGTGAGCACCTCTTTCCACATTCCGTTGAGCGCCAGATGTGGGAACTTCTTTCCACGTCCCGCGTGGTTCAGGGTTCCCGGTTCAAGGTTCAAGTTCTGAAGGAGGCCGCACGCAAACGAAATGAGAGACCAGAAAACATTAATTTGGCGATATTGGGGGGCCAGGAGGGAGCCTTCCTCTAGTGAAAAGGACTGCCACTTGCTCTGGCCTTTTTCTCCCTTTTATTAAGGCTTTGGGACACACCCCTAGCCTTTAGGCAGGAAATAACAAAAACAGAAATTAACATGAAACAAACAGATAGAGGTTGCTTCAACCAATAATGTTTCAACTAAACAGTGAGTAATTAGCTCTGACCTTTCAGAGCAATTAAGGTTGACCAGCCTTCTGGCCTCCTGTTTACATCCATTTAGTGATAACAATGTTTGGTTTTCGGCAAGTCGTGACAGATTTTTCAAGTGTGGATCCAGGGATAGATGGAGAAGGAATATAATTCCAGCTTTTGTCTTAATCACAATATAACATGCATTCTCAACAAAGGTGACATCATCCCAAAGGGATTCTTGAGGGCAGAGTTTCCACAGATTATACTAGTCTGTGAACCTCCAAAGGACCACAGTATATCAATAGATAAACTATGTCTGTGGCATTAAAAATTTCATATCGATCTGGGGAATGGGAATTGAGGGGTGATTTGGCAAAAAAAAATGTCTAAAAAGGCTCCTGGGATTTGATAATGAAAAAAGTCTAACCTACACTTATATACACAGTGACCTCTCATATAGATGATGGGTCACCAGTAGTTAGGGACAGTCATTTAAACTTCCTCATGGTTACTCATTTAACAACCACTCTTGGTGTTGGCAATGGTGATGATGATCTAAATGAAATCCTGTCCCCCCTACCACCACCAAATTCTAAAGAGAATTTGGTCTAGGGATTATGTGAATTGACTGGTTTTTAAGATGGTAGATAGAAAGGGATCAGTCAGAACAGATGTTTTCTCTGAGAAAGATGATATGGAGGTTAGGAAATTAATGTTCACAAAATTAATCTATACAACTTGTATCCTAAATTGTATCTCCCTTAATCTAAACCATTTTTCAAGTTACCTATTTAATCCTATAATTCAGACCAGGGTAGGATGTGAAAAGAGGTTAAGAAAATCAGGGAAACTGCTTTTAATACCTGCTCAGTAGTGGGACCTGATATTGATCTAAAGCTTTCCCCATTGTGTCTTTAAGATACCAGGAATCTCAATGCTCTAATCTCTCTGGACACTGCCATTTGATGCCCCTGTAGTATTGTTAAATTATTAATAGTGACCTATATTACTTTTAAAGAAGAATATTATTCCAAATTTTAAGATACTATGAACGGCAAAATTTCATTTCCACTGCCTCCTACCCCAATTTGGGAGTCATGGAGATCTAGGGAAGAAGTAAATATGAAGACAAATCTGAATGGGTCTCTAAAAGAATGGCAAATACTGGAAAATCATAGCAAATATATAACATTGACTGGTAGAGCTTTGAATAATATATGTGTAGTAGATATCTATGTAGATTAGATATCAATGAAGACATTAATACATAAGGGAAATATAGCATAACGGGGGAGGGTTGGAAGACCTATAAGGTGAGGTTTCTACATATCCACTAAAGTGGTCAAGTACTGATTCTAAATACACAGATTATGAAAAGTAAGCAGATAGTTTGTAATCCATAGAGCAACCACAAAAATGTTATACAAAGAGATATATTCAAAATCACAATTGAAAAATAAAAATAGAGTCCTAAAAAGCATTTAAATAAGCCAAAAGGGGGCAAGAAAGGGGAAACAGGATAATAAAAAACAGAGGGGATAAACAAAAAGTAAATAATAAAGTGATAGGTCTAAATCAAAACATATAAATAATTACATTAATTATCAGTGGTCTAAATACATAACCAAATGACTGAGATGGTCAGAATAAATGTAAAAAAAGTTCAATAAAAATAAAAAATACTCCAACTATATGTTGTCTACAAGAAACTCATTTCAAATATAGTTATATGGATAACTAAAAAGTAAAATGTTGGATGAAAATATACTATGCAAACACTGATTAAATGAATGTGGGAGGGCCTATATTATCAGACAATGTAAACTCAAACACAATTACCAGAGATAGAATCAGTCAACTCACCAACCTTAACAAACCTTAACCAATTTAAAGAATTGAAATCAAACAGGATGTGTTATCTGACTATAATGGAATAAAATTAGAAATCAATAATAGAAAGATAATAAGAAAACCTCCAAGAACTTGAAAACTACACACATATTTAATTAATTCACTGGTCAAAGAGAAAGTCTCAAGATAAATTAAAATAGAACAAAATGAAAATGAAAATACCAAATGAAAATCTATAGCTATCAAAATTTGGGGGTCAGAAAATAAATAGGCCATTGTCAGAGTTGGGGTGGAGAAAATGGGTTGACTACAACAGAACACGGAAGAATTTTTAGGCATGATATTTCAATTGTGGTGATGATTACCCACTCAAAACTCAGAACTGTATACTAAAAGAAATGAATTTTATTTTCTCTAAATCATACCTTAATGAAAATAATTTTAAAAGAATGTAGTTTAAGAGAAAAAGATAAGTGTTAGATCAGTGTTATTCTATAATTCCAAATTTGTATATAAAAAGAAATCAGGGCAAAACCCAGAAGGAGAAGGCTCACAGAACATTCAGATGGAAGTTTTGTAGGTCACCCAAATATTTTGTGGAGAGTATGGCATAAAACATGAAAAGAATATATAGAACTTAGGAGAAAAAATATTTGATTCAATAAATTTGCTGAATAAGCAAGATTTTATAATAAAATTTTGATAGTAAAAGAAAAAATGATGGCAGAATAGATGGATGTGTCCAGAGCTTTGTAGCTGAACAGACAGAGAGAACAGCTCAGGGTCTCACTGGGAGTGTTTGTTGGTGAGTTAAGGGACAGTTACTCTCCAGGAGAAGGTGGGGGACTTCTGGATGGGGCTCCCCTGACCAGGCAGACACACTGCCACAGGGCTTTTTCTCCTGGAGCCAGAGCGTGAACGCAGAGAGTGCGCCATCTTGAAGGGGAAAGTGGATGTTTACATAAGCCTGAAAAGCTACAGCTGAGGAACCCACCAAACAGCTGCGAGTCCCAGAACACTGTTCCCCAATCAGCACAAACACTTGGATTCAGAGGAGCTCTACAAGCCACATAGAGAGGTAAGATTTCACCCAGGATAAAGAGAGAGAGAACTACACAACCAGACACCCAGAGAAGAGAGACCATGGGCAGACAAAGAAACAGTCCACATATGAATGAAAAGTGGGCATCACCAGCAAAAGAAGTAAACAATATGGAGGCAAGCAACCTGCAAGAGAAAGAATTCAGAGAAATGGTCATACGGTGACTGAAAAGAATGGAAGACAAATTCGACAATATGAGTAAGAACCAAGAGGAAATGAAGAAAAATCAAGAAGAAATGAAAAATGACATACATGCTGTAAAGAATTCAATAGAAAGCATCAAAAGTAGACTAGAAGAAGCAGAGGGCTACATCAGTGAGCTAGACGACAAGGTAGGATAAATACTCAAGTAGAGCAGCTTCTTGGAAAATAAAATAAAAAAACAAGAGGAGAGCCTAAGGGAACTTTGGGATAACACAAAACAAAACACCATCCACATAATAGAGGTGTCAGAAGGAGAGGAAACTGAGCAAGGAATAGAAAACCTGTTTGAAGAATTAAAGATAGGAAACTTCTCTGATATAGGGAATAAAAAACCCACACAAACCCAAGAAGCTCACAGAGTCCCAAGCAAAATGAACCTCAAAAGAATGACACCAAGGCACATTATAATTAAACTGGCAAACACAAACGACAAAGTAAGAATCTTAAAAGCAGCCAGAGAGAGACAGAAAGTTACCGACAAAGGAGCCCCCATCAGAATAGCGACTGATTTCAAACAGAAACCCATCAGGCCAGAAGGGAATGGAATGAAATATATCAAGTCTGCAAAGGAAGGGTCTGAATCCAAGAATACTGTACCCAGCAAGGCTATCAATCAAAATTGAAGGTGAAGTCAAAAGCTTCACAGATGAAAAAGGACTAAGGGTATTTATTACGACCAAACAAGAAATGCAAGAAATACTAAAGGGTCTATTGTAATGGAGGAGGAGGAGGAGGAGGAGGAGGAGGAGGAGGAGGAGGAGGAGGAGGAGAAGAAGAAGAAGGAGGAGGAGAAGAAGAAGAAGAAGGAGGAGGAGAAGAAGAAAAGGAAGTGAAGCAGATACACAGGAGTAAAGAATAAATATGGTGATGAATAAGAACATATCAATAATAACTTTAGATGTAAATGGATTTAAATACTGCAAATCAAAAGACATAAGGTAATGGACTGGATAAGAAAACATGACCCATATATCTGCTGTCTACAAGAAATCCACTTCAGAAAAAAAGATATACACAGACTGAGGGTGAAGGGATGGAACACGGTTTTTCAGGCAAAGGGAAATGAAAAACAAGCTGGGGTTGCAATACTTATATCTGACAAGTTAGAACTCAAAGTGAAGGACATAACAAGAGATAAGGAAGGCCAATTTATAATAGTAAAGGGAACAATCCAACAAGAAGAAATAACTCTAGTAAACATATATGCACCCAATACAGGAACACCCAAATACATAAAAAAGCTCCTGGAGGATATACAGGGACAAATTGACAGCAATACAATCATAGTAGGATATTTTAATACCCCACTATTACCATTGGAAAAACTCACTAAACAAAAAATCAGCAAAGAAACATCAATCCTAAATGACTCACTAGACCAGATGGAATTAACTGACAACTTCAGAACATTTCACCCCAAAGCCACAGAATATACATTCTTCTCAAGTCCACATGGTTCATTTTCAAAGATAGACCATATGTTGGGTCATAGGCAAAGTCTCTTCAAATTCAAGAAGAGAGAAATCATATCAAGCATTTTCTCAGATCACAGTGGCATAAAACTAGAAATCAACTACAATAAAAACAATGCAAAGAAATCAAACACATGGAGACTAATTAGCATGCTATTAAACAATGACTGGGTAATCAGAGAGATCAAAGAAGAAATAAAAAACATCATGGCAACAAATGACAATGAAAACACAATAATACAATATCTAAGAGACACAGTGAAAGAAGTCTTGAGAGGGAAGTTCATAGCTCTACAAGCCTACTGCAAAAATCAAGAAACAATGGTAATAAATTACCTAACTCTACATCTCAAAGAACTAGAAAGAGAGCAACAAGAAAATCCCAGTGTAAGCAGAAGGAAGGAAATAGTAAAGATAAGAGTGGAGATAAATGACATAGAGACCAAAGAAACAATTCAAAAGATCAACAAAACTAAGAGCTGGTTCTTTGAAAGAATAAACAAGATTGATGGAACTCTAGTCAGGCTCAGCAAGAAGCAAAGAGAGAAGACCCAATTAAACAAAATCAGAAATGTAAGAGGAGAAATAACAACAGACCCTGCCGAAATACAAAGGATTGTTAAAAAAAAATACTATGAACAACTCTATTTCAACAAACTGGACAACCTGGAGGAAATCGACATATTCCTAAAAAAATAAAACCTCCCAAAACTCAATCAGGAAGAATCTAAACATCTCAATAGGCCTATAACTATGGAAGAAATTGAAACAGTCATCAAAAAGCTTACAGCAAACAAAAGCCCTGTGGGCAGTTGAGTACACAGGAGAGTTTTACCAAACATTCAAGGAAGAATTAAAACCTCTCCTCCTTAGACTATTCCAAAAAATTCAAGAAGAAGGAACACTTCTAAGCACCTTCTATAAAGCCAGCATCACCCTAATACCAAAACCAGATAAAGACAACACAATGAAAGAGAATTACAGGCCAATATCTCTCATGAACAAAGATGCCAAAATCCTCAACAAAATTCTAGCAAATCAGATCCAGCAGTACATCAGAAAGACCAAGTAGGATTTATCACAGGAATGCAAGGATAGTACAATATACACAAATCAATAAACGTGATACATTTCAAAAATCTTGTATGTTAGGGCACTCATATCTCGAGGTACCACTGTACACGGAAGTCAGCCAAGGAGGGAGCCACTAGGGTGCATAGCTGCCCACACCTTCTCAAACAGGCTTCCTCCAACCATGAGCTTTATTGTTACTGATGTCAGCTGATGCCATAATTGGAGGTAGAAGTGGAGAGTATGCAGATGCAACAGGGTCTGGAGCATTCTGAGCCCATAAAGATGTTAAAAAATAAAAAGATAAATACCAGTAAGCAATTGTCTTACTCTGCAAAATTCAAACTGAGTGTAATCAGCTATGCAAAAGATCCGGAAACAGAACTGCAGAGAAACAATTTGGACCTCCTTCCAGTGAGTGTATTATCAGTCCATGGAGAAAACAGGGAGAACAGCTCCTTAAGGTGCCAAAAAAGAAGAAGGCCTTAAGAGGAAAACCAGAAAAATGGGCAAACTTGGAGCAGAGGCTTAAGACTTGGATGATGGAGCAGCGCCAGAGTGGCTTATGTGCGTCAACCAAGCTTATTCAATGTCAGGCAAGAATGTTTGCAAATGAAATGAACAATGTTGACTTCACAGAAAAGGCAAAATGGTGCTTCAATTTCATGAGGAGAGAAGTATTGGCCAGGAGAACACAAAGTTAGCTCAGAAAAATGCCACCAGCTTATGAGGATGATCTCACATATATAGACAATGACTCAGAAGACAGCAGTGATACAACAGAAGTTGAAGAAATTGATATGTCTGGAACTAATAGTGATGAAAAAGACAGCAGTGATGCAACAGAGGCTGAATAAAGTGATATGATGTATAATATCATAGTACTGATATGTAAACATTATTTGTGGTAATCCTATATAATAAGAGCCTAATATACTAAGTGTCCCATCCATTCAACCAACCAAAGCATAATATG
Organism: Lasiurus cinereus; assembly: GCA_011751065.1. Taxonomy (NCBI): domain Eukaryota; kingdom Metazoa; phylum Chordata; class Mammalia; order Chiroptera; family Vespertilionidae; genus Lasiurus; species Lasiurus cinereus. Next base: position 16,930,537 of record JAAGEH010000031.1, on the reverse strand, counting down.
CCAATGATATGCTAAGGCTGCTCAACTGCTCACTATGACATGCACTGACCACCAGGGGGCAGATAGTCAACCAATTGACCAGTCACTATGATGTGCACTGACCAACAGGGGGAAGACTCTCCGACCATTAGTTAGCTTGCTGCCGGGGTCCAGCTGATCAGGACTGAGCAAGACAGGCTGGACATGCCTTGGAGCCCTCCTGGGGTCCCTCTCCAGCTAGCCAACCTTCTGTGTCCCTCCCCAGCCCTGATTATGCACAGGTCGGGTCCCTTGGCCTGGCCTGCATCCTCTCACAATCTGGGATCCCTCAAGGGATGTTGCAGAGCCGGTTTCAGCCTGATTCTGCAGGCCAGGCTGAGGGACCCCACTGGTGCACTAATACATGCACCACGCCTTTAGTTACTAAATAAAAAGGTGTTTTCTGTTTTATGTTCAAATATTGATTTCTTAATTTGGGTTTAGAAAAGGGGAGTGCATTTTATACATGGTGACATCTTATAAATGAAAAAATACAGTATTCACCCTAGGTCTTGTGAATGGTGAAGCTCAAAGACTGCTTCTGACTCTCACTCCAGTGTCCCTCCCTGCTAATCATGCCTTATCTTTCTAGAGCTCCAAGAAGAGCCAAAACTCCCAGCTCATCAGGTATAGGTAAATTGAACCTACTAGACCCAAAGAGGCCAGAACAAAAGAATAGTCATTCAACAGGAAAGACTATTTTTCTCTCGCCTCACTCTAACACACAACTCAGTTTTGTGGTAGCATTCTTTATTACAAAAATAGCCCCAAAACTGTTCCATAATATACACAAGTGTGTTTGTTGTCCTTTTTCTTTTAACATTCCTCAAATTTTCTCTAAGACATAGTGATAATCTTAAGGTTAAAACAAAAAAAAATCTCTTTTAAAGAGGGGAAATGATGGAATGGAAAGGAAATAAGCATTTTGTTATTGGTTTATATGTTCTGTATACTCTGTAATCAGGATATCCTTTTACAGACTATCAGAGTAAGGCTCAGAGAGGTTAAGGGTTACACAGCTAAGAGAAAGAGCTACTATCATAATCCTCTTGTGCTTGACTCAAAGGCCTGTGTTTGAAATGAGGCACTCAGTCTCCTCTTTAGATGTACAATTTGGACAATGGGAACCTCCAAACACAACTAGTTGGATTGTGGCCTGGTACATCAACTTTGCAGAGCAATTTGGTCATATGAAGCAGATTGTACCTATCTGATGACACCTTAAATGGATCCACAAGTATATACCTAGACCCCTGGCAGATGTTCTCAGAGAGACCTATATAAGAAAGGTCTTCGCACTACTCTTTTTAAAAGCACAAATAAAAAAAAACACAAATATCCATCAACAGATTTTTCTGGATAAATAAATCATAGTACCATCACACAGCAAAAAACAATATACCAATCAAAATGCATAAAGTAGAGCTATAGTAACTAGACTAGAGTTGAAGCTCTGAAATAAAATGCGTGATGAAAATTGCAAGTTACACAATGATACTAGTTGCAAGTAACCTACGTTGGGCTGCCAGTTGCGAGTGCCCCCTCCCCACCCCCACATCCCGCATGGTTCAGGGTTCAGGTTCAGAGTTTGGGCTCTGGAGGAGGCCGCACACAAATGAAAGAGCCTAGAAAATATTAATTTGGAAATATTGGGGGCCAGGCAGGAGCCCAACTCAATGGGAAGGACTCTACCTCGCTCTGGCCTTGCTATTCCTTTTATTAAGACTATGGGATACACCATATATACCAATATTATTGGTGTATATGGAATACACCAATAATAACCAATCAGCAAGAATTTACATAAAACCAAAAGGTGGAAGTTGCTTTAACTACCATTGTCTCAACTAAACAGTGGATGGTTGGCTCTGACCTTTCAGAGCTTCAAAGTTGACCAAGCCTTCTGGGTTCCTTGTTCACACCCCTCTCTGCTAGTGAGGACAATGGGAGGCTTCCAACATCTCCCCCATTTTTTCCCCTCAAAAAATCTTGCATCTGCAGACTAGAAATAAACATATAAGAACAAAAATGAGACAAGCAATAATAGTTATGCTGAGAGGCAAATGAATCAGTCTGTAGTAAGTTTCTTTCTGGGCCAACAGTTTTTGAGTCCCAATTTCAATGTTCAACAGTTTTCAGTCCCACTTCCAATGTCCCACAGTTCCTTATGTGTAAATGTCAGCAATGATATGCTAGTTCTGGATGGTGGGCGAATGGTGGCAATGCAGGTCCAACCTTCTCTGGCTTGTTGCTGAGCAACCTGAAGTGACGCACAGCTGCTGACTGCTAGTATGGCAAGGTGTCAGCGGCGTCTTCATTTCTTGACTGTTTTGCCTCTATTCTTAGGGGCCACTGCTTATTCTGTGGCTGGAGCAATCCTGTCAGATCCTCTCTGGGACCCGTTGTTACAGGAATCCACATGGTCTTGGAGAAGTTTTCTGAAAATATATAAACATATTCTCGACCAAAAGTTAATAAAGGAATCTTTTCTATAAATTAGACATGGAATCCTTTTTCATTTTGCCCAAACAATTTTTCTTTGGCTTATTTTGACACCATGTGTGTTCATGGGTGTCTTGCTATCAACATTTACAAATGAAAATTGATTTTCAAAGTAAAAAATTTTTTGATGTAATTTACTTACAGGATATTTCTCCACATATCATATTTTTCCACTATCCTCCCTTTTTTGATTTAAATATTGGGAGGCTTTTGGAAATTTTATAATGCAGTCTTAACAACTTTTAACTTTAATTTGTGCACAGAAATATGACTGCTTTGGATTCATAGCATGTTTGGCAATTTTACTATAAGATGAACTATCAATAAAAATTTAGTTAATACTTCAGCAACAGTTTTTGTCCAGTGCAATTAAGTTTTCTTGAATATCTACTTATTTCAATGAGCCAACTTAAATTAATTTAAAATAAATCTTATTTTTTAACGTCACTTGTCCTAGATTATGGACAATAAATGACATTAATTAGACTTCTTAAATTAGTTTTTAAGTAATTTTACATAAACCTTATCAGGAAGGAAAAACACATATTCCTTAATTCAGTTTATGAGGACAAATTTATTGACTCTTACAGTTCTTCAGATGTTTAAAGAAAACCTCTTTATTTCCTTCCAAAATAATTCTCAGGCAACAAAAAGCTTCACTTAAGAATCTTTGTCTTTCTTTTTACAAAACAACCTACAGGACTGCTGCTTAACATTTGCTCATGCATCTGAATAGCCATTTCACAAGAAATCTCATTACAATAAACTTGACTACTATTTTACTATCAGATTTAAACTAACAACAATCTTAGTTCACCCTGTAAATATCAGTGAAAGACATTTAAAATTTTTCAAATTTCTTTTTTTATTAAGCTAGATTTTATTTTTAAAGACTATCCCCTTTTGCTAATTAGCATATACAGAGGAATCATGGGAGGTCTCAGTAACTTTATTCAAAAAGAGGGGTTGGCCTTTGATGTTTCAATATGGTGGCCCCCAAGGGGGAAGCAAGCCATGAGGCCTACATGGTGGCTACCAAGGCAGGCAGTCCAAAAATGGTGACTGTCAAAATTGTTAAAGCCAAAACTACACTGCAGACAAACAGAAATCTCACTAGCTCTTTCTGGTGGCTTTATTAGAATTTAAAGTAGGTATAATTTAAGTAGGTATCCTTAATTTAAAAAGCACAGCAAACTTAGTAAATGTTTACATCTGGTTCACAAGGCAGAAAAGCGCCCCCACCTTCAGCCTAATTAAAATTGCAGGCAGCTCCAAAAAAAATACATAGGGTAACCGATTGGATAGAAAACATGATCTATATATCTGCAGGCTGCAAGAAACCCACCTCAGGAAAAGAGATGCACACAGATTGAGGGTGAAGGGATGGAACATAGTATTTCAAGCAAATGGAAATGAAAAAAAAGCTGGGGTTGCAATACTTATATCTGACAAATTAGATCTCAAAGTGAAGGACATAACAAGAGATAAAGAAGGCCACTTCATAATACTAAAGGGAAAAATCCAACAAGAAGAAATAACTCTGGTAAACATATATGCACCCAATATAGCAGCACCTAAATACATAAAAAACTCTTGGAGGATATTAAGGAAGAGATTGACAGCAATACAATCATAGTAGGAGACTTTAATACCCCAGTGTCACCATTGGACAAATCGTCTAAACAAAAAATCAGCAAAGAAACATCAATCCTAAATGACACACTAGACCAGATGGAATTAATTGACATCTTCAGAACATTTCACCCCAAAGCCACAGAATATACATTCTTCTCCAGTGCACATGGGTCATTTTCAAAGATAGATCATATGTTGGGTCATAAGAAAAGTCTCTTCAAATTCAAGAAGATAGAAGTCATATCAAGCATTTTCTCAGACCACAGTGGCATAAAACTGGAAATCAACTATAATAAAAACAATAGAAAGAAATCAAACACAGGGAGACTAAACAGCATGCTATTAAACAATGACTGGGTAACCAGAGAGATCAAGGAAGAAATAAAAAACATCATGGCAACAAATGACAATGACAACACAACAATACAAAATTTATGGGACACAGTGAAAGCAGTCTTGAGAGGGAAGTTCATAGCCCTACAAGCCTACTGCAAAAAACAGGAAACAATGGTAATAAATTACCTAACCCTACAACTCAAAGAGCTAGAACAAGAGCAACAAGAAAAGCCCAGTGTACTCAGAAGGAAGGAAATACTGAAGATCAGAGCGGAGATTAACGACATGGAGACCAAAGAAACAATTCAAAAGATCAACAAAACCAAGAGCTGGTTCTTTGAAAGAATAAACAAGATTGATGGAACTCTAGCCAGGCTCACCAAAAAGCAAAGAGAGAACACCCAAATAAACAAAATCAGAAATGAAAGAGGAGAAATAACAACAGACCCTGTGGAAATATAAAGGGTTGTTAAAAAATACTATGAACAACTCTATTCCAACAAACTGGACAACCTGCAAGAAATGGACATTTTCCTAGAAAAATATAACCTTCCAAAACTCAATGAGGAGAAATCCAAACATCTCAATAGTCCAATAACTATGGAATAAATTGAAGCAGTCATCAAAAAGCTTCCAGCAAATAAAAGCCCGGGACCAGATGGCTACACAGGAGAGTTTTACCACATTTAAGGAAGAATTAAAACCTATCCTCCTCAGACTATTCAAAAACATTCAAGAAGAAGGAACACTTCCAAACACCTTCTATGAAGCCAGCATCACCCTAATACCAAAACCAGATAAACACAACACAATGAAAGAGAATTATAGGCCAATATCTCTCATGAACATAGATGCCAAAATCCTCAACAAAATTCTAGCATATCGGATCCAGCAGTACATCAGAAAGATCATACACCATAACCAAGTAGGATTTATCCCAGGAATGCAGGGATGGTACAATATCCGCAAATCAATAAACATGGTACATCACATAAACAAATTGAGAGATAAAAATCACATAGTCATATCAATTGATGCAGAAAAAGCATTTGACAAAATCCAACACCCTTTCTTGATAAAAACTCTCAGCAAAGTGGGAATAGAAGGAGCATACCTCAACATCATAAAAGCCATATATGATAAACCCACAGCTAACATCGTACTCAATGGACAAAAACTAAAACCATTTCCCCTAAGAACAGGAACAAGACAGGGATCCCCACTATCACCTCTCCTGTTTGACATAGTACTGGAAGTACTAGCATTTGCAATTAGACAAGAAGAAGAAATAAAAGGCATCCAAATTGGAAAAGAAGAAGTAAAGCTGTCCTTATTTGCAGATGACATGATATTGTACATAAAAAACCCAAAGGATTCCATTCCAAAACTAATTGACTTAATTAATGAATTCGGCAATGTAGCAGGATACAAAATTAATGCTAAGAAGTCTGTGGCATTTCTATACACTAACAGTGAAATTATAGAAAGAGAGACTCAAAAAGCAATCCCATTTACCATTGCACCAAAAAAATGAAGATACCTAGCAATAAACCTAACTAAAGAGGTAAAAGACCTATATGTAGAAAATAACAGGCCACTGAAAAAAGAGATAGAGGAAGATGTTAACAGATGGAAGAGCATACCATGCTCATGGATTGGGAGAATCAACATCATTAAAATGTCCATACTACACAAAGCAATCTACAGATTCAATGCACTACCCATTAAAATACCAACACCATATTTCACAGACCTAGAAAGAATTCTTCAGAGATTCACCTGGAACAAAAAAAGACCACGAATAGCTATAGCAATTCTGAGAAAGAAGAATAAAGTAGGTAGGATCTTAATACCAGATTTCAAGCTATACTACAAAGCAACTGTTCTCAAAACAGCCTGGTACTGGCACAAGAACAGACATATAGACCAATGGAATAGAATAGAGAACCCAGATATCCACCCAAACCACTATGCTCAACTAATATTTGACAAAGGAGGCATGAACATTCAATGGAGCGAAGATAGCCTCTTTAACAAATGGTGTTGGGAAAATTGGACAGATACATGCACAAAAATGAAACTGGACCACCAACTTACACCAAATACAAAAATAAACTCAAAATGGATACAGGACTTAAACATTAGAAGGGAAACCATAAAAATACTAGAGGAGTCCACAGGCAGCACAATATCAAGTATATGCCGAAAGAAGTTCTTCACTGTTACTGCTCCAAAGGCAATGGAAGCTAAAGAAAAAATAAACAAATGGGACTACATCAAAATAAAAAGCTTTTGCACAGCAAAAGAAACCATCAACAAAACAACAAGAAAGACCACTGTATGGGAGAACATATTTGCAAATGATATCACTGATAAAGGTTTAATCTCCAAAATCTACAGACAACTTATACAACTTAATAACAGGAAGATGAAGGATCCAATAAAAAAATGGGCAACGGACCTAAATAGAACCTTTTCAAAAGACGACAGAAGGAAGGCCAAGAGACACATGAAAACATGTTCAAAGTCACTAATTATCCGAAAGATGAAAATCAAAAATACAATGCGATACCATCTTACACCTGTCAGAATGGCAATCATCAACAAATCAGCAAATGACAAGTGTTGGCGAGGATGCGGAGAAAAAGGAACCCTTGTGCACTGTTGGTGGGAATGCAGACTGGTGCAGCCACTGTGGAGAACAGTATGGAGTTTTCTTCAAAAACTAAAAATGGATCTCCCATTTGACCCTGTAATCCCACTCTTTGGAATTTATCCTAAGAAATCACAAACACCAATCAGAAAGGATTCATGTACCCCTATGTTCATAGCAGCACAATTTACAATAGCCACAATTTGGAAACAGCCTAGGTGCCCGTCAGCAGATGAGTGGATCAGAAAACTGTGGTACATCTACACAATGGAATTCTATGCTGTCATTAAAAAGAAGGAATTCTTACCATTTGCAGCAACCTGGTTGGAACTGGAGAAGCTTATGCTTAGTGAAATAAGCCAGTCAATGAAGGAGAAGCATCACATGATCTAACTCATTTGTGGGTAATAAAGAACACTATAAACTGATGAACAAAAGGATAGATACAGAGGTAGTAAAGCATCAGACTGTGAAATTACAGCAGGAAGATTAAAGTTAGGTGAGGTAGATAAGAGATCAATCAAAGGACTTGTATGCATGCATATAAGCACAACCAATGAACATTGACACTGGGGGGTCGGGGTATGCCGGGGACGGAGGGGGGGCAATAGGGAGATATGTATAAAAAATTTAAAAAAAAGATTAAAATAAATATTTATTTATAGGTGTTTCTTGCATGAGAAAAATTCTGCCAAAAAAGACACCAAGCAGTCAACAGCAGTTTTCTTTGGAGATCATGGTACTAGAGTTTCCTGTTTTCTAGATTGTATTTTTCTGTAACATTTTAATTTTATACAATATTTATGGCAATATTTTTGGGCTCAGTAAAATAATCAAGACATGCATATACTGTTTAAAAAATGTTACAGCTGGTTAAAAAAATAAATAAATACTGTATCTTCTAAATAAATAAATAAATAAATAAATAAATAAATAAATAAAATTTCAGGCAGCTATGGGCTTTCTGTCATTTTAACTTTCATTGGATTTTAAGAAATATTTTGCCCTCCTTAGAGGCCAAAACTTTCATAACATTTATAAGTAAAATATAGTTATTAATTTTTATTTCATAAAGCTTTCCATGCAATTTCAAGTATATTAGATCGGTTAAATTCAAAATATTTTCTTTAAGAAGAGAGAATAACTTCTTGAGTTACTCCAGGCTCTTGGAGCTCTCCAATAATCATCTTTCAGATAAAGGTTTAAAATTATAATATGGAAAAAAAATCAAACAAATATCTATATATGATTTAAATATTCTATTACTTTTTATAATTATCTTAAGATATCAATTAAATTTAAAAATGGTCTATATTAAAAATTTGGTTGGGATCACAGAATTAATCCTCTTTATTTAACTAGATCTATGAGTAACATTTTGAATTCCCAATTATTAGAAAAAACACATTTTATATTCTCAAATATAGATTTTTATATTTTAGGCATTTAATTCTCACAACTATATAATTTGTCTAATTTAATTAGAATCTTCAAACTTTTAGAGCTGGCAAGTCAAATATTTAGCAGTTCCTTTATATTTTTAAGAATAAATTTCAAAAAACTAGACATGATCAATTAATAGACTCAATTCTGTCCTCTAGGTTTTTCATGAGGCAAATTTAGATTAATGTTTTAGTATTTTTGTCATTTCAAAATATCTAGATATTTAATAAATTTTATTATTTATATAATTAAGCAAACTTAAAAAATTTAAAATGATTTTTGAAATCCATTTAGCTTTTTTTAATTTAATTTATTTTATTTTTTAATATATTTTTATTAATTTTTTACAGAGAGGGAGGGAGAGGGATAGAAAGTCAGAAACATCAATGAGGGAGACATCGATCAGCCACCTCCTGCACGCCCCACACTGGAGTTGTGTCCGCAAGCAAGGTACATGCCCCCAACCAGAATTGAACCTGGGACCTTTCAGTCCACAGGCCGATGCTGTATCCACTGAGCCAAACCGGTCTCGGCAAACTTTTAAAATTTTTAAGCCACCAAACCTACTTTACTTAAAGATGGCAAAACAGGTTTGATCTATTCAAATGTAAATTACCACATTCATCCTTAAAGATGGCTGCTGGCCTAAACTGATTTACCTGTCTACTGGGGGAAGGGTGACCACCACTCTTCCTCCATTAACAAAGGGTATAGCCAGTTACATGGGCTACTTATATCTTTTTGTTTTATTTAATAAATCTTTATTGTTCAGATTATTACAATTGTTCTCCCTCCCCACCCCCCCATAGCTCTCCTCCACCCAGTTCCCACCCCAGCCTCTGCCCTTACCTACCCCCGACTGTTCTCATCAATAGGTGTACGATTTTTGTCCAGCTTCTTCCTGCACCCCTACACCTCTTCCCCCTCCCCCAAGAATTGTGAGTGCACTCCCTTTCTATACCCCTGATTTTATTATATTCACCATTTTATTCTGTTCATCAGATTTTTAACTCACTTGATTTTTAGATTCACTTATTGGATATGTATTTGTTGTTCATAATTTTTATCTTTACCTTTTTCTTCTTCTTCCTCTTCTTAAAGAATACCTTTCAGCATTTCATGTAATACTGGTTTGATGATGATGAACTCCTTTAGCTTTTTCTCATCTGTGAAGCTCTTTATCTGCCCTTCAATTCTGAATTATAGCTTTGCTGGGTACAGTAATCTTGGTTGTAGGTTCTTGCTATTCATCACGTTGAATATTTTTTTTAAATATATATTTTATTGAATTTTTTTTACAGAGAGGAAGGGAGAGAGATAGAAAGTCAGAAACATCGATGAGAGAGAGACATCGATAAGCCGCCTCCTGCACGCCCCACAGTGGAGATGTGCCCGCAAGCAAGGTACATGCCCCCAACCGGAATCGAACTTGGGACCTTTCAGTCCGCAAGCCGACGCTCTATCCACTGAGCCAAACCGGTCTCGGCGAATATTTTTTTTAAGTTAAGTCTTTATTATTCAGATTATTACATTTGTTTTTCTTTTTTCCCCTCCATAGCACCCCTCCACCCAGCTACCACCCTTCCCTCCCTCCCATTGACCTCATCCATAGGTGTATGATTTTTGTCCAGTCTCTCCCTGTATACCCCACACCCCTTTCCCCCTGAGAATTATCAGTCACGGGTGGGTCTGGAGCAGCAAGTCTTCCGCAGGCTCCGCCGTGAGTGACTCTTCAGTCTGCCGGCCGACGCTCTGCCCACTGAGCACACCTCCGCCTGCTGCCACAGCGGCAGCACACACACGTGGGGTAGGGGCGGGGGGCCGCGGGGTCGCAGGGGTTAAGGGAACCAGCACTGGCGCTCGCTCCTGCAGGTCCGGCCCAGCCCGAGCCGCAGCGGAAGCCTTGAGGTCAGGTGCCCTGGCGGCTCGAGAGCCGAGGACGCACCACTCAGCCTCAGTCTCAGCGCGAGGGTCTCAGCGCCTCAGCCTCAGCATGAGGATCTCAGCGCCTCAGCCTCAGCACGAGGGTCTTAGCCTCAGCCTCAGCACGAGGGTCTCGGCGCCTCAGCCTCAGCACGAGGGTCTCAGCCTCAGCCTCAGCACGAGGGTCCCAGCCTCAGCCTCAGCACGAGGGTCTCAGCCTCAGCTTCAGCACGAGGATCTCAGCCTCAGCCTCAGCACGAGGGTCCCAGCCTCAGCCTCAGCACGAGGGTCTCAGCCTCAGCCTCAGCACGAGGGTCTCAGCCTCAGCCTC
>JAAGEH010000031.1:16822553-16919296 GCA_011751065.1 Lasiurus cinereus | reverse complement strand
CCCAGCCTCAGCCTCAGCGCGAGGGTCTCAGCATCTGCAGCCTGGCCCCAGGGCCCCAGCCCCACAACCCCCCAGTCTCGTCCCTCTCCCCCGCGGGCGCCGCCAGCAGCGGGGACTCAGTCCAGCACCGGGAGGAGGACGGCAGGGCGCCGAGCGGAGCTCCGTTAGTCCGCATTCCATGCCTGCGTTTCCCCATTGCGGGGCCCAGCCCGGCGCCCTGTGCTGCGGGGCACATCCCCCCAGGCCCCGGGGCCTCGACCTCACCGGCCAGCCCACCTCCGGGCCGGGGACGCAGGTGGCTCCTTCCCCGGATCCCGGTCCCCCTCAGTCATTATTTCTTTAAATAGGTTTTCAGTATCTTGCTCTCTCTCTTCTTCTGGCACCCCCACAATTCTGATGTTGGCACGCTCGAAACTGTCCCAGAGGCTCCCCACATTATGTTCACACCTTTATATTCTCCTCTCTTCTTGCCTTTCCAGTCGAATGTTGTCTGCCTCTTTATATTTCAAATTTTTTACTTGATTCTTGCCTTTCTCCAGTCTGCTGCCAGGACTCTGTACAATATTCCTTATTTCAGTCAGTGTATGTCTAATTTCTATTTGGTCCTCTATTATCTCTAGTTAGACCTTTTCCATCCCTAGTTGGCTCCCCTGCATCTCTAGTATGTCCTTTTTCATCTCCTCTTGGGTCTTGCTAAATTTATCCATCTTTTCTAGCATATTCTTGAAAAACCCCATAAGCGTGGTTTTGAACTCTATATCCAGTCTTTTTTTTTTTTTCCCTCCATTTCTTTTGTTTGTGATCCCTTCCCCTGTCTCGGCATCCTCACCATGCCGGGGAAACTTCTGTGTTGGATTCAGCCCTATGATAGCAGATGCAAAGCCGCAGAAGCCTCTGTTGAGCTTGGGAGGGGTGGAATCTCAGGGCTTAAGGGACCGCCTTGCCTTCCAGTCAGCCCCGCCCTCCACGGCCCCCGAGTCTCACGTGACTGGGTAATGGCTGGAGCGGTCCCTGTGCGCGCGCGCACCCACAGTGCCTCTAACTGCTGCCTTTCCATCTCCCCTGCGCGCCAGGACCACACAAGTCTAGGTCCCCAGGGTTTCACCCAAAACAGGGGCTCAGTGGACTCAGAAGTGGCACACTTCGGAGGGTCTGTCTCCCGCCCACTCGCGAAAGCCAGCAGCACAATCAGCAATCTGTCCTCCACGCAGCACCGTGTGCGTGCGCGACCGGACCTGATCTTCTGCTACTCCCCTAAATTTCCGTGCACCTCTCCCTTTTCACAGTCCAAACTCCCCCGTATGAGTTTCGGCTGGATCTGGGGTTTAGTGTCGTAAGATAAGGGGTTCAATGCCGTTGAGAGTCTCCATTTCCCTCCCGCCAGAGAAAGCCAGCCAGGTCCTCTGGCGCCCGCTCTCTCAGCGTGCACGCGTCTCCGTACCTCAGCTTTTTTGCAGCTCCTCTGGGTTTCTGTGAGCCCTTCTCTTTCCTTCTAGTTGTAGAATTTCCACTCAGCCAGCTTTCCTGTGGTTCTGGATGATGTCCGTTCTGTCTTTTAGTTGTAGTTTTGAAACTGTTGTGCGAGGCAGCAGTGTAGGTGTTTACCTATGCCACCATCTTGGATTCTCCTCCATCACATTGAATATTTCTTGCCACTCTCTTCTGTCCTCCATAGTTTCTGTTGAGAAACAAGCTGACAATTGTATGGGCGCTCCCTTGTAGGTAATTAACTGTTTTTCTCTTGCTGCCTTTAATATTCTTTGTCTTTTGCTCCTGGGATATTAATTATGATGTGTTTTGGTGTGGTCCTCTTTGAATTCCTTTTGTTTGGGGTTCTGTGTGCTTCCTGGACTAGTAAGTCTATTTCTTTCACCAGGTGGGGGCAGTTTTCAGTCATTATTTCTTCAAATAGGCTTTCAGTATCTTGCTCTCTCTCTTCTTCTGGCACCCCCATAATTCAAATGTTGATATGGTTGAGGTTGTCCAAGAAGCTCCTTTCACTATCTTCAAATTTTTGGATTCTTTTTTCTTTTTGCTTTTCTGGTTGAGTGTTTTTTGCTTCTTTGTATTTCAAATCTTTGACTTGATTCTTGCAGTCCTCTAGTCTGCTGTTAGGTCTCTGTACAATATTTTTTATTTCAGTTAGTGTATTTTTAATTTTTAGTTGATCCTTTTTCATATCCTTGAGAGCATCGCTAAATTTTTCAGCCTTTTCTAGGATATTCTTGAAAAAACTTTGTAACTGTGGTTTTGAACTCTATATCCAGTAGTTTGTTTTCCTCTATTTCTTTCACTTGTGATGTTTCTTTGTCTCCGCTTTTTTGCTGCTTCCCTGAGTTGGTAGAGTAGCTTTGGGTGCTAGGTGTTCTATAGGGCCCAGTGGCTCAGCCTCCCCAGTTACCTGAGTTGGACACTCTTGGTGCACCCCTTTGTGGACTGTGTGCCCAGGCCAATTGGCTGTGACGATCACCTGTTTCTCCTCTGGGAGAACTTCTGTGCTGGAGACATTCTTATGAGATAAGACTTGCAAAATTGCAAAATCCTCTGTGCTCAGCTTGGATGGGGTGGAATCTCAGGGTGGAGCATATAGCCTTGGCTTCCCATCAGCCCTGCCTTATGAGGCCCCTGGGTCTCACTGTCCCTTGGTAATTGCTGCAAGCACCTCTGAGAGAAAGTCGCCCTGGAGTTTCACCCGCTGTCAGACAGTCCAGATACCGCCCCCCCATGCCAGTGAGTCTGGGTTCCCAGAGTCTTGCCTGGAACTGGAGTACAATGCATTCTAGAGCTTTTGTTTCCCTCCCACTTGAGAAAGCCAGCCATGCATTCAGCAGTCAGTCCTCTCTGCGCTCGCACACTTCTGGACCTCTGCCTTCCGCAGCTCCCCTGAGTCTCAAGTGTTGGTTCTTTCTTTCTTTCTTTCATTCTTTCTTCTTAATACATTTTATTGATTTTTTGTACAGAGAGGAAGGGAGAGAAATAGAGAGTTAGAAATATCGATGAGAGAGAGACATCGATCAGCTGCCTCTTGCACACCCCCTATTGGGGATGTGCCTGCAACCAAGGTACATGCCCTTGATTGGAATTGAACCCAGGACCTTTCAGTCCACAGACTGATGCTCTACCCACTGAGCCAAACCAGTTTCGGCTCAGTTTGCTTTTTTCTTTTCCTGACAGTCCAGATTCCCCCTGAATGAATCTGGATCCCCAAGGTCTCATCTGGAACTGGAGCTCAGCACAGTCTGGAGCTTCTGTCTCCCTCCTGCTTGAGAAAGCCAGCCACACACTCAGCTGCCAGTCCTCTCTCACATGTCTCCCTACCTCAGCCTTTTTGCAGCTCTTCTGAGTCACAATGTGCTTTTCTATTTCCTTCTAGTTGTAGGATTTCAACTCAGCCAGCTTTCCTGTGGTTCTGGATAGTGTCCATTTTGTCTTTTAGTTGTAGTTTTGAAATTGTTGTGTGAGGCAGCAGTTTAGGTATTTACCTGTGCCGCCATCTTGGTTTCTCCCTACTTAGATCTTTATAATTAATATATTTCAACAATTTTTGAGTTTCAAATCCCATTCCAATTATTTTAAGGCATTTACTTTGGGTAAATTCTTTTGTACCACCATTCACTGATTTTCTTGGAGGCCTTAAAAGTTAGCTTTTTTAACTCCTTTCATTAGCATTTTAAAAACTACTCTTTATTATGGAAATGCAAATCCTTTTGCTGGAACTAGTTTGAATTTATTTCCTTTTGGTCAAATCTGCCATTTGTCTCAGGAAAAAAAAACAAACAGTCTTGGGTTTTTCATTTCTGTAGCCCTTGTAAAAAGTCAAGTCCATTTTAAGACCTATCTAATATCCAAAATCAGAATGTGCTCACATTTTGTCCCTAACTAGCTTTTCTCTTTACATGTGCACAGATATCCCAGATGCATTTCTAAAACTTTAAGGTGAGAAGACTTTTTCATGACCAGAAAGGAGACTTTAAATTAGCATACTGTGAGAGTGTTCTTCCATATCGGATTGCCACGTGTCTCCCTTCCCCCACATCCTGATTACTCTGGAGGAAGTTTTCAGTAACAGATCTGGCTGCATACCTTTTCATGCTTAATAGATAAAGACAGATCTTAAATTTTTTCTTTCTTTTCCGCTTTCCAAAGTAATTATTAGCACCCAATTTGGCCAAATTTTCCATTTCCTGTGAGTTCTTCTATAATTTTTTAACAAAACTTTAAGTAATCTCATTCTGGGAGAGTGATATCCCTGCCCTCTCCTGCTTCCTTTGAATTTCTCCACACCAGAAGTGGTTTCAGCAGCCAAGTTTCATTCTTATGAAAGGAAATGAACTCCCCTCCATCTTGTCCTATAGGGTTGGGCCCCTGCCTAAACCCCATCCCTTTTCTGGGAGTGGCCACAGATGTGCCAGCCATGTCCTAACTTCCCCGACTACCTCCCGAATGGACCAATGAAGCTCCAGGAACACAGCGAGGGTCCTAATAAGACTAAACCAGAGAAAAATCCTGGCCCAAGTGACCAATCTCTGTAACCCTTGTCACTTTCCTAAGCCCTCCCAATTATCCTACCCCATATAACTCATTATCTCCCCCCGCCCCTCCGCTCGCTCTCTCAGCTCACTGCTGTCCCAGAAAGAGGCTGGGAGCCAAACCCGGGTTTGAATAAAGACTCTTTGCTTTTGCATTGGAAAAGGCTCCTTAGTGGTTGATTATTGGGGACCCCGAACTCTGGGCATAACACTTATTACAGATTTTAGATTCCAAATACAAAATAAGATTTTAATTTGAACAAGAAACCACATTACTTAAGTATGCAAACCAAAAGTCTATAATAAAGTTAACTTTATAACCTAATTCTTCTCCATTAGCCTGGCTGAAAAAGACATTCCCTCCCTACTTACAGATCATGACTTCTGCAGCTGATTGTGGGCTTTGTGTGCAGTGAATTTCTCTCACCTATATGGTGATATCTTCCCCACCTTTTTGATGAAATCTTCCTTTCTTCACTCTAGGCGAAAATATCATCCCCTCCAGAGGTCCCACATTGAAGGCGCCAATTGCGAGTGTCTTCCCTACATCCCATGTGGTTCAGGGTTCAGGTTCAGGGTTTGGGCTCTGGAGGAGGCTGCACACAAATGAAAGGGACTAGAAAATATTAATTTGGAAATATTGGGAGATAGGCAGGAGCTCAACTCAAGGAGAAGGACTCCAACCCGCTCTGGCCTTGCTATCCTTTTTATTAAGACTATGGGATACACCCATAACATTTAGGCAGGCAATTCCAATAATAGCCAATCAGCAAGAATTTACATAAAACTAAAGGGTAGAAGTTGCTTTAACTACCATTGTCTCAACTAAACAGTGGGTGGTTGGCTCTGACCTTTCAGAGCTTCAAGGTTGACCAGCCTTTGGGTTATTTGTCCACACCTCTCTGCTAGTGAAGGCAATGGGCAGCTTCCAACAGCTAGTGAAATCCATGCATGTATTAGTATACTGGCAAAGACTTTCCTATAAAGTTTTATTAAAATACAAATGTTTAGGACCCACTCCTGTTAACTTAAGAAACATTCAAACCTGTAAAGAATTTTTACAAGTTTGTTTGAGCCAAGCTGTTGGCAATTGCCAGGAAGTAGAACCTCAACACATTGAGACAATGCTCTTGAGAATGGTGATTTTTCACCTATTTTTATAAATTACCATCAAAGGAGGAGATATAAGTGGGTTACATGAAATCCATTGGTGACAGATTAAGGAGGTGGGAAAAAGAAAAGCAGGGAAGCCTCTGGGATTGGATAAAAAGTAGAATGATAGACACATGCTTCTTTTACATAGGTGGGCACAGGATGGTTAACAGTCAACATTTAACATGATAATAACAATGAGGGAATTTGTGGTCTGTGCCCCAGTGATCTGTGCCCTGTAGGGTCTGGAAAAAATGGGAAGTTACAAATTACCCTGACATTCCATAGATAGGTTATTTTAGATGCAAATAGATAATAGGCTCAGTAATGATCAAGTTTATCTTCATCAGGGAAGATACTGGCCTAGAAAGTGACTACCCACTATCAACTGCTTTTTAATTAAAAGGTTTTCATTTCAGACCATCCTTTGTGGTTACTTTAGGTCTTTATGTCCATACTCTAGACTTAATCAATCTATTTGACTTTATCTTGGTATAGATTCTTACTGAATGGTTGGTATATTAATGATATATTATGTACATTATGTCCATAGATTATTCTATGTTATATGTTGGAATTTTTTTCCTTTATAAAAATTATGTTCATGTAATTTTGTAATCAAATATAACATTTATTGTCTTTGTAGGAAATAGGTATAATAATAATCCTAATACATATTTTTGTCTAAAAATTTGTGAATTGGCTTTATTATCATTGTTTTACATGTCACAGAAAGAACAAAATTTCCTTGCCAGTTATTCTTGTTATAGGCTCATCAGCTTTTTCACTTCAGAAAATTACCATCAAACACAGGTCCCCGGATGATGGCGGCTGGCAGGATGGAGGTGAGGGAGAGGAAGTGAGTGAGGGAACAAAAGGAGAGTACGTATATGGGTGTGTGTGGTGGGTGTGTGAGTGAGTGAGGGACAGTTGAATCTCACGGGAGCAGTGGGGGCTGGCGGTCCAGGCTCTCTTGGACAAGGACAGACTGCCATCGAGGCTTTCACTCCCCAGGCTGCGGGACTAGGGCGCGGAGCCCACGCCATCTTGAAGGGAAAAAGGGTCTTCCTTTGGGAACCCACCAACACCGCCAGCCAGACAGGCCTTGGAGCTGCCCTGCAACCCAATACCCACTCCAGCCAGAGTCCGCAGACCCGTGGGCCCTGGGACCTCCGCCTCCAAAGCAATGAGTGCAACCTCCCCCTCCCCAGCGACATCTGCACTGCTGCAGCAGTAGCCACACTGGGGTCCGGGCTTACGATCTCCCAGGTCACCGAGTGTGTGAGGGTCACCGAGTGTATGTGCACCGTGTGCTTGCACCATGGTTTTGGCTGTGCCATGGTTTCAACTGCGGATACACACTAGTCCCCACCTACATGTTTTCCAGTCTGCAGCGTGCCTTCGCGCCAGTTTGCACACCATTTGAGCGCCAGTTTGCACCCTAGTTTGCGAAGTACCCTAGTCCCTGTGTTTGCATGTCAGCACTGTCTGTGGCGCCCTAGGCCCTGTATATGTGTGTTCTGTTCGCCCTATCTGTGGCGTGCCCTCCTATCTGGTTTGTGAACCTCCCTGGTCACGTGCGTTTGGGGTGCGCCCTTGAGGCCGCCACCCAAGGTGGGTTTTCAGCAGCACACTCCTGGCGGTCCACCCCCTAAACAGTGCCTGGGAGCCCCTGTGAGTGATATTTTTTAACTCTGGACACCACAGCCATGCCTCTCCAGGGTGTAGGCCCCTGAAACACATCACTCTGACAGACGGGTCCTTGGTGCCACTGTGTATCCTCACTAGGCACGAGTAATCTCAATTAAGGGTGCAAAACAGCAAAAATAGGGACACTCCTCTCCACGACTGCTGACTTCTAGACACCACACTTGTGCTAATCAAGCTCACAGATCTACAACAAGAGAACCCAAATACCTCAAGTAGGAAACTACAATAAATTAACAAACACAGGAAAACTGAGAAAATACACCAGTAGCACCATCCCCCCCCCCAAAAAAAAAAAAAAACTTGGGTAGTAAAGCAATTGGATCTACAATTAAAACATTACAGGAAAACATGGGAAGACGTAAAAGCAATCCCCAAAGAAAATAAAAAGAGGAATCACCAGAAAGGGAATTAGATGAAATTGAAGTGAACAGCCTTTCAGAGAAAGAATTCAGAGTAATGGTTTTAAGGATGTTTAAACGGATGAAAGACAAATACACACAACTCAATGAGAACTATAAGGAGCTGAATGAGAATGTCACCAACATGAAACAAAACCAAGAAGAGATGAAGAATGACATAGCTGCAATAAGGAACACAATAGAAGGCCTAAACAGTAGACTAGAAGAGGTTGAGGACCACATTAGCGAATTAGAAGACAAGGCAGGAAAAAACACACAAACACAGCAACAACTGGAAAAAAGACTTAAAAAAAAAAAAAGAAGAGAGCCTAAGGGAGCTTTGGGACAACACAAAATGAAACAATATATGCTTACTTGGCATACCAGAAGGAGTGGAAGAAAAGCAAGGAATAGAACACCTATTTGAAGAAATAATGACAGAAAATTTCC
Organism: Lasiurus cinereus; assembly: GCA_011751065.1. Lineage (NCBI taxonomy): Eukaryota > Metazoa > Chordata > Mammalia > Chiroptera > Vespertilionidae > Lasiurus > Lasiurus cinereus. The sequence goes on along the minus strand of JAAGEH010000031.1, from coordinate 16,911,057 downwards.
CTGATATTGGCAAGAAAAAAAATATGAAAGTCCAAGAAATACACAGAGTCCCAAACAAGCTGAACCCCAAAAAACTGACAAGACACATCATAATAAAATTGGCGAACACTGATGACAAAGTAAGAATCTTAAAGGCTGCCAGAGAGAGACAGAAAGTTACCTACAAGAGATCTCCTATTAGAATATCAACTGACTTCTCAACAGAAACACACCAGGCCAGAAGGAAATGGAATGAAATATATAAAGTGATGCAAAACAAGGGTCTGAACCCAAGTATACTATACCTAGGAAGGCTATCATTCAAAATTGAAGGTGGAATCAGGAGCTTTAGAGAGAAGAAAGAGCTAAGAGAGTTATCACTACCACGCCAATAATGCAAGAAATGCTAAAGGGACTGCTGTAAAAAGAAGAAAGAGAAAAGCAAAAAAAAAAAGAAAAGAAAAAAGAAAAACCCACAAACACTAAAGTAAAATATGACAACAAACATGAACTTGTCAATAATATCATTAAACGTAAATGGGTTACATGCACCAATCAAAAGACATAGGGTAGCTGAATGGTTAAGAAAACAGGACCCATACATTTGCTGTCTACAAGAGACCCACCTCAGAGAAAAGGATTCACACAGACTGATAGTGAAGGGATGGAAAAATATTTTTCAGGTAAATAGAAATGAGAAAAAAGCTGGGGTAGCGATACTTATATCTGATAAAATAGACCTCAAAGTAAAGGCTATAACAAGAGATAAGGAAGGCCACTACATAATACTAAAAGGAGCAATTCATCAAGAAGATATAACTTTGGTGAACATATACACACCTAATATAGGATCCCCTAAATACATAAAAAAAAAATTCCTGGAGGATATCAAGGGAGAGGTTGACTACAATACAATTATAGTAGGGGATTTGCCGAGACTGGGTTGGCTCAGTGGATAGAGCGTCGGCTTGTGGACTGAAAGGTCCCAGATTCGATTCTGGTCGGGGGCATGTACCTTGCTTGCGGGCACATCTCCACTGTAGGGCGTGCAGGAGGCGGCTGATCGATGTCTCTCTCTCATCGATGTTTCTGACTTTCCCTCTCTCTCCCTTCCTCTCTGTAAAAAATCAATAAAATATATAAAAAAAACAAAACTTAAAATTCAATTATACTAGGGGATTTTAATACACCACTGACATCTCTGGACAAATCCTCTAGACAAAAAATCAGCAAAGAAACAGAAATTCTAAATAACTCACTAAATCAGATGGACCTAATTGACATCTTCAGAGCATTTCACCCCAAAGCTACAGAATATACATTCTTCTCAAGTGCACAAGGGACATTCTCAAAAATAGACCACATATTGGTTCACAAGCAAAGTCTCCCCAAATTCAAAAAGATTGAAATCATATCAAGCATTTTCTCAGACCACAATGGCTTAAGATTAGAAATAAACTACAATAAAAAACATTCCAAAAAATTCAAACACTTGGAAGTTGAATAGCATGTTACTAAACAATGATTGAGTTATAAATGAGATCAAAGAAGAAATTAAAAATATTCTGGAGACTAATGACAATAAAAACACAACAACACAAATACTATGGGACACAATGAAAGCAGTGCTGAGAAGGAAGTTTATAGCTCTACAGGCCTACCTCAAAAAACAAGAAAAAATGGTAATGAATCACCTAACTCAAGAAATCAAAGAATTAGAAAGAGAGCAACAAGAGAAGCCCACTGTGAGCACAAGGAAGGAAATAATAAAGATCAGAACAGAAATGAATGACATAGAGACCAAAAAAATGATACAAAAAAATCAACAAAACAAGGAGATGGTTCTTCGAATAAACAAGATTGATGAACCTCTAGCCAGGCTCACCAAGAAGCAGAGAGAGGAACCAAATAAACAAAATCAGAAATGAGAGTGGTGAAATAACTAGAGACCCGACAGAAATACAAAGGATTGTTAAAATATATTATGGACAACTCTATTCTAACAAATTTCACAACCTAGAGGAAATGGACAGATTCCTAGAAAAACACAACATTCCAAAACTCACACAGGAAGATTCTAAAAATCTCAACACACTGATAAATATGGACAAAATTGAAGCAGTCATCAAAAAGTTTCCAGCAAACAAAAGCCCAGGGCCAGACAGCTTCACAGGGGGATTTTACCAAACATTCAGAGAAGAACTAAAACCCATTCTTCTCAGACTATTCTGAGAATTCAAGAGGAAAGAACACTTCCAAACTGCTTCTATGAAGCCAGCATCACCCTAATACCAAAACCAAATAAAGATAACAAAATGAAAGAGAATTACAGAACAACATCCCTCATGAACATAGATGTTAAAGTCCTCAACAAAATTCTAGCAAATTGAATCCATCACTACATCAGAAAGATTATACACCATGACCAAGTAGGATTTATCCTAAGGACGCAAGGATGGTACAATATTTGAAATCAATAAACGTGATACATCACATAAACAAATTGAGAGATAAAAATCACGTAGTCATATCAATTGATGCAGACAAAGCATTTGACAAAATCCAACATCTTTTCTTAATAAAAACTCTCAGCAAGGTGGGAATAGAAGGATCATATCTCAACATAATAAGAGCCATATATGATAAACCCACAGCCACCATCATACTCAATGGGCAAAAACTAAAACCATTTCCCCTAAGAACAGGAACAAGACAGGAATGCCCACTCTCATCACTCCTATTTAACATAGTGCTGGAAGTATTAGCCATTGCTATCAGATAAGAAAAAGAAATAAAAGGCATTTAAATATGAAAAGAAAAAGTAAAACTGTCCTTATTTGCAGATAACATGATACTGTACATAGAAAACCCTAAAGACTCCATCAAAAAAAATATTAGACTTAATAAAGGAATTCAGCAATGTAGCAGGAAACAAAATTAATACCAAGAAATCCTTGACATTTTATATACCAATAATGAACTTACAGAAAGAGAGACTAAAACAGCAATCCCATTTACCATCGCACCAAAAAAATTAAGATACCTAGGAATAAACTTAACTAAGGAGGTAAAAGACCTATACGCAGAAAACTACACAACACTAAAAAAAGAGATAGAGGAAGACATTAACAGATGGAAGAACATACCATGCTCATAGATTGGGAGAATCGATATCATCAAAATGTCCATTCTACCCAAAGCAATTTATAAATTCCAACACAATCCCCATGAAAATACCAAAGGCATACTTCAGGGACCTAGAACGAACTTTCCAAAAATTCATCTGGAATAAAAAAAGACCCCGAATAGCTGCAGCAATCCTTAGAAAGAAGAACAAAGTAGGTGTGATCTCAATGCCAGATTTCAAGCTGTATTATAAAGCCACTGTTCTCAAAACTGCCTGGTACTGGTGCAAGAACAGACACATAGATCAATGGAATAGGACAGAGAACCCAGAAATCGACCCAAACCACTATGCTCAATTAATATTTGACAAAGGAGGCACGAATATACAATGGAGTCAAGACAGTATCTTCAACAAATGGTGTTGGGAAAATTGGACAGACACAAGGAAAAAAATGAAACTAGAGCACCAACTTACATCATACACAAAAATAAACTCAAAATGGATAAAGGCCTTAAACATAAGATGGGAAACCATAAAAATACTAGAGGAAGGCACAGGCAGCAAAATCTCCGACATATGCAGAAGGAACTTTTTCAATGACACAGCTCCTCAGGCAATGGAAACTAAAGAAAAAATAAACAAATGGGACTACTTCAAAATACAAAGCCTTTGCTCAGCAAAGGAAACCATCAACAAAACAAAAAGAAAGCACACTGCATGGGAGAACCTATTTGCCAATGATATCGATGATAAGGGTTTAATCTCCAACATATACAGGGATGTCATACAATTTCACAAAACGAAGATAAACAACCCAATCAAAAAATGGGCAACTGATCTAAATAGGTACTTCACGAAAGAAGACAGAAGGAAAGCCAAGAGACATATGAAAACCTGCTCAAAGTCACTAATCATCAGAGAGATGCAAATCAAAACAAGAATGCGGTACCATCTCACACCTGTCAGAATGGCTATCATCAACAAATGAACAAACAACAAGTGTTGACGAGGATGCAGAGAAAAAGGAACACTCTTGCACTGCTGGTGGGAAGGCAGACTGGTGTAGCCAGTTGTATGGAGTCTCCTCAAAAAACTAAAAATGGAACTCCCATTTGACCCAGTGATCCCACTTTTAGGAATATATCCCAAGAAACTAGAAACTCCAATCAGAAAGGATATATACACCATATGGACCCCTATGTTCATAGTAGCACAATTCACCATAGCTAAGATTTGGAAACAGCCTAAGTGCCCATCAGCAGATAACTGGATTAAAAAACTCTGGTACATCTACACAATGGAATACTACACTTAAGTAAAAAAGAAGGAGCTCCTACCATTTGCAACAACGTGGATGGAGATGGAAAGCATTCTGCTTAGTGAAATAAGCCAGGCAGAGAAAGGCAAATATCACATGATCTTACTCATCTGTGGAATATAATGAATGACATAAACTGATGATCAAGATCAGATCCAGAGTATGAGAAACGTCAGTCAAAACATCAAACCTCGGGGATGGTGGGTGCTGATGGGAAAAGGGGGAGAGATCAACAGAGGGACCTTTGTACATGCGTATGTGCATAATCATTGGGCACAGATAATGGGGAAGGTGGAGCATGAGAGGGAATCCATCCAGTGGTCACCATGACCTTAAGAGAAATTCCTTCATGAGACAAAGATTTTTTAAATGAAACTCTGTAACATGAAAATCATTTTGGAAGGAAATAAAGAGAAGTTTCCTTTAAATATCATAAGCATTGTAACTGAAAGTCAACATTGCCTCCCTGAAAAATTTTATATAGTTACAAAAAGATATTGTCAGCCTGTTTCAAATTGAATTGCCATGGCCCTAGAGCAAAGAATATCCTTACATGATATTATCCTACAATATCATTTAATTTTTGATATTTCACAACAGCATATTGTACAATGATCCCAAACCAACTTACAAACTACTACTTTGAATGTTTAGCAGCAATTTAAAAAGAGGACATGAGGGCGAGAATCCAAGATGGCGGCATAGGTAAACACCTACACTGCTGCCTCCCACAACAATTTCAAAACTACAACTAAAAGACAGAACAGATGTCATCCAGAACCACAGGAAAGCTGGCTGAGTGTAAGTTCTACAGCTAGAAGGAAAGAGAGGGGGCTCACAGAGACCCAGAGGAGCTGCAAAAAGCCGAGGTACAGAGACCCGAGCGGTGAGAGAGCGGGTGCTGGAGTACCGGGCTGGCTTTCTCTGGCGGGAGGGAAACAGAGACTCCCAACGGCATTGAACCCCTTATCTTACGACACTAAACCCCAGATCCAGCCGAAACTCATACGGGGGGAGTTTGGACTGTGAAAAGGGAGAGGTGCACGGAAATTTAGGGGACTCGCAGAAGATCAGGTCTGGTCTCGCACGCGGACGGTGCTGCGCGCAGGACAGACTGCTGATTGTGCCACTGGCTTTTGCGAGTGGGCGGGAGACAGACCCTCCAAAGTGTGCCACTTCTGAGTCCACTGGGCCCCTGTTTCGGGCGAAACCATGGGGACCTAGACTCGTGTGGTCCTAGTGCACAGGGGAGCTGGAAAGGCAGCGGTTAGAGGCACTGCGGGTGCGCACACACAAGGACCGCTCCAGCCATTACCCAGTCACGTGAGACTCAGGGGCCGTGGGGGGCTGGGCTGACTGGAAGGCAAGGCGGTCCCTGCAGCCCTGAGACTCCACCCCTCCCAAGCTCAATAGAGGCTTCTTCGGTTTTGCGTCTGGTATCATAAGGCTGAATTCAACACAGAAGTTTCCCTGGCATAGTGAAAATGCCAAGACAAGGGAAGGGATCACAAACAAAAGAAATGGAGGAAAAAAAACGACTGGATATAGAGTTCAAAACCACACTTATAAGGTTTTTCAAGAATATGCTAGAAAAGATGGATAAATTTAGTGAGACCCAAGAGGAGATGAAAAAGGACCAACTATAGATACAAAAGAGCCAACTAGAGATGGAAAAGGTCCAACTAAAGATGATAAAGGACCAAATAGAAATTAAACATACACTGACTGAAATAAAAAATATTATACAGAGTCCTAACAGCAGACTAGAGAAAGGCAAGAATCAATTAAAAAATTTGAAATATAAAGAAGCAGACAACATTCAACTGGAAAAGCAAGAAGAGAAAAGAATCCAAAAATGTGAACATAATGTAAGGAGACTCTGGGACAGCTTTAAGCGTACCAGCATCAGAATTGTGGGGGTGCCAGAAGAAGAGAGAGAGCAAGATACTGAAAACCTATTTAAAGAAATAATGACTGAAAACTTCCCACATCTGGTAAAAGAAATAGACTTACAAGTCCAGGAAGCACACAGAACCCCATATAAAAGGAATCCAAAGAGGACCACACCGAGACACATCATCATTAAAATACCAAGTGGATCTAAAAATTAAGGGAATTAAAAATTTGATCAACAGAATAAACTGGTGAATATAATAGAATCAGGAGCACAGAAAGGGAGTGGACTGATCATTCTCAGGGGGAAAGGGGTGAGGGGTGTACAGGGAGAGACTGGACAAAAATCATACACCTATGGATGAGATCAATGGGAGGGAAGGGAAGGGTGGGAGATGGGTGGAGGGGTGCTATGGAGGGGAAAAAAGAGAAACAAATGTAATAATCTGAATAATAAAGATTTAACTTAAAAAAAATAATAGAACATTTTAATAAAAATTTATCTTTTTTCTTTAACATTAACTTACCAGACACAGAATAACTGCAAAAATTAATAAGTATAATACAAATAAATCTATTTTTCTTGTTTTCCAAAAGCGAAATATTTCTTGTTGTGCACACCAAACAAGTCAGTCCAAGACTAGACTAATGATGTGACAATTGGCTAAAATATTCGCTACTATTATTAGTGGAAATGGTGCCTGCACATAAGGCACGAGAGGGAAATGAGTGCAATATGATTATAGTAATCAGTCATTAGTGAACATTGTTGTTCGTTATTAATAATTATTTATAACAGGATATTGTAAAAATTAAGTTATGAAATTTTTATTAAAATGTTTCTTACATACCATTATATTGGCTGGGCTGCAAAGATAATCGTTGTAGGCTGCATGCGGCCCACGAGCCATAAGTTGGACATGCTTGAATTAGACCATAGTTATAGTAAAATAAAATCGGTAATAATTATTTAATTGTAAAAAATAGATGTTTTAATATTAACAGAATGCCACACTTCAAAAAATGAAGATCAGACCCTGCTGAAATACAGTTATTATTATGAAAACTGTGGTTGCTCTGAATAGAGCTTTTGGGTTGCAATGCTCAGATGGTCAGAGGCAACTCATTTGTAGTTGATATACCTGAGAACAGTCTTGGTGGCCTCGGACAACGTGTCCTTGCCAATCTCCCCAGGGGCAGGAGCATGGCCAGTAGTCTTTATCTCTCTGGAGGTGATGGTAGAGTGTTGATCGGAGCGGGCCCAAGAACGAGACATAGTATGAAATGCATTTAATGATATCATTACAAAAATAATTTACAATACCTTTGATGTTTAATGAATTGCCAATATTGGGGTGAACCTGCTTCCAAACATTGGAAGTGAAGTAAATGTCTTAGGGCAACTCTTACAAATCTCTCCCTTCTCTGTATTGGAAGTGGCTTTCCTGATACTCTTCTTAGAAAAGATAAATTTAAAAGACTGTTCAGTCATGATAGACATCATTTTCCAGTACCTTGGAATGAAAGAAAAAGGTGGTTGTAAGCCGGTGGTGTCTATTTCTATACACCCTGTATGCCAATGGGAACTTAGATAAATACAACATTTGATTGGATTAAATGTAACATGGAAAACCCTGACAACAAACCTACTGATAGTAAATATGATTGGATGGTTCTACTAGTAAGAGTCAATTCAAAGGTATGGAATAAGCTGATTATCTAAATGCTTCCCATCCTCTTCATTATGAGCACTATGAAGATGCTATTGTCCAAGCCAGTGTAGTTCAGTGGTTAGAGGGTAGGTCCATGCACCAAAGGGTGGCAGGTTCCATCCCCTGTGCGGATGGGGCATGTGCAGGACAACCAAAGATGTGTCTCTTTCACATTGATGCTTCTCTCTCTCCCTCCCTTTTTCTCTCCCTACCCCCACACTCTCAAAAAAAAATCAATGGAAAATAATATCCTCCAATGAGGATTAATAACAACAAAAATGTAGAAATGTTAGTTTTCAGTTCTTGAGAGTTCTGACCTCCTGTAAACCTGGTTCACAATGCCAAAAGAATAACATTTCCTAATCCAGTCAGGAAGAATTACACCTATATTTTCATCTAAGAGTGTAAGAGGTTTGGCTCTTACATTTAGGGCTTTGATTTATTTTTAATTAATATATGGTGTGATGTGGATGTCCAAATACATTTTTTTTTGCATGTGGATAGCTATCTGTCTCCACATCATTTGTTGAAAGAACTATTCTTTCACCATTGGATTTTCTTGGCACTCTGGTTGTAAATCAATTGACTGTAAATCTAAGAGTTTATTTCCAGACTCGCAGTTCTATTCCATTGATTTGTATGTTCTTGTGCCATTACTACACTGTCTTGATTCCTTTAGCTTTATAGTAAGTTTTGAAATCTGGAAGTGTGAGGCCTCTAACTTTGTTCTTCTTTTTCAAAATTGTCTATTCTGAGTTTCCTGCCTTTCTATATGACTTTTGGGATCAGTTTGTCAATTTCTGCAAAGAAGCCAGCTAAGATTTTCATAGAGATTGTATTGAGTCCATAGATCAATTTGGGAAATATTGTCCATCTTAACAATATTAAGTTTTCTACTCTATGAACATAGGTAGTCTTTCCATTTACCTAGGTATTCTTTAATTTCTTTCAACAATATATTTATAGGGTTTTCTTTTTGCCACATTGCTGAACTCATTAGCTCTCATAATTCTTTGGTGAATTCCTTGAGACTTTCTGTATACAAAATCATGTCATTTGCAACTAGAGATAATTTTACTTCTTTCTTTTCAATCTGTATGCCTTTTATTTCATTTTTCTTGTGTATTCTGAAAAGAATTTGAGGATATATCAGAAAATAAGGCTCTCTATTTTCCTTTAACTATTTACCTAATTATACAAATATGCCAGAAGCCAATTCCAGTGGATCAGCAGAGCTGAATCATCTGGGAATGTCTAAAGGCATTTCCCAAACCTGAAAAGTATGCACAAAATGATTGCTTGCTGCCAGACAGCTGAGGGCATCTCAATCTACATGTTATTGCCTCCTATTGGCCAAACTCCTGAACAGCTGAAGGCAATTTCCCAATCTGAAAATGGATTCTGTACCTAACCGTACCCTTTGATGTGTATATCTCCATATCTTTACTGCCTCTGTATCTATCCTTTTGTTCATCAGATTACAATGTTCTTTATCCACAAATTGTGTTAATAAAAAGCAAAGGTTCCTGAGACAAGGAGAACTTAGCTAAGTCTTCTCTGACTCCCCATGATGCCTTTCAAAATTATGTTTCATCTCTTGACTTTTGATTAATTTATGCACAGCGCCTTCTCCAGGTTCCTAAACCCTTCTAAATGCCAGATCAAGAGCCCCCAGTGTTACAAATATATTTTCTGCAATAACCTAATTTTTACAACTGATCAGAAATGCTTCTGTATCATATACCAAACACTTTATATTTGAGGATGTTAGTTGGCTCTCTCTGTTTTATTCCTCTTACTATGCTTGTTCCAGTACTAAACTCAATTAAGATTGTAGCTTTATAAATCATTCTGCTTTGTTGAAATGTGAGTTTCTGAGGAACCAAGATGGCGGTGTAAGTAAATGTCACCTCCCACAACCACATCAAAATTACAACTAAAATACAGAACAACCATCATCCAGCCCAGCTGAAATCCTGCTGAACGAAAATCCTACAACTAGAGGAGTAAAGAAGAAAACACACTGAGATTGGATGGAGGGGCAGAGGCATAGGCTGGTCTGCTCTGGCACCCATATAGGCTGTTTTTTTTATTTTTTTGTTTTTTTTTCATTTTTTTTTTGTGTTACATGTATACATATCTCCCCGATTCCTCCCACTCCCTCCCAGGCATACCCCAAACCCCCAGTGTCTATGATCATTGGTTTTGCTTATATGCATGCATACAAGTCCTTTGATTGATCTCTTATCTACCCCACCTCTCCTTAATCTTCCTGCTATACTTTGACAGTCTGTTTGATGCTTTACTGCCTCTGTATCTATCCTTTTGTTCATCAGTTTACAATGTTTATTATTATCCACAAATGAGTGAGATCATGTGGTGCTTCTCCTTCATAGACTGGCTTATTTCACTAAGCATAAGGCTCTCCAGTTCCATCCAGGTTGCTGCAAATGGTAAGAATTCCTTCTTTTTAATGGCAGCATAGAATTCCATTGTGTAGATGTACCACAGTTTTCTGATCCACTCATCTGCTGAAGGGCACCAAGGCTGTTTCCAAATTGTAGCTATTGTAAATTGTGCTCCTATGAACATGGTGGTGCATAAATCTTTTCTGATTGGTGTTTGTGATTTCTTAGGATAAATTCCTAAGAGGGGGATTACGGGATCAAATGAGAGATCCATTTTTAGTTTTTTGAGGAAACTCCATACTGTTCTCCACAGTGGCTGCACCAGTCTGCATTCCCACCAACAGTGCACAAAGGTTCCTTTTTCTCCGCATCCTCGCCAACACTTGTCTTTTGTTGATTTGTTGATGATTGCCATTCTGACAGGTGTAAGATGGTATCGCATTGTTGTTTTGATTTTCATCTTTTGGATAATTAGTGACTTTGAACATGTTTTCATGTGTCTCTTGGCCTTCCTTCTGTCGTCTTTCGAAAAGGTTCTATTTAGGTCCTTTGCCCATTTTTTTTTATTGGATCATTTATCTTCCTTTTATTAAGTTGTATAAGTTGGCTGTAGATGTTCGAGATTAAACCTTTATCAGTGATAACATTTGCAAATATGTTCTCCCATACAGTGGCCTTTCTTATTGTTTTGTTGATGGTTTCTTTTGCTGTGCAAGAGCTTTTTATTTTGATGTAGTCCCATTTGTTTATTTTTTCTTTAGCTTCCATTGCCTTTGGAGCAGTATCAGTGAAGAAGTTCTTTCGGCATATGTCTGAGATTGTGCTGACGGTGGATTCCTCTATTATTTTTATGGTTTCCCTTCTAATGTTTAAGTCCTGGATCCATTTTGAGTTTATTTTTGTATTTGGTGTAAGTTGGTGGTCTAGTTTCATTTTTGTGCATGTATCTTTCCAATTTTCCCAACACCATTTATTGAAGAGGCTATCTTGGCTCCATTGTATGTTTATGCCTCCTTTGTCAAATATTAGTTGAGCATAGTGATTTGGGTGGATATCTGGGTTCTCTACTCTATTCCATTGGTCTATATGTCTATTCTTGTGCCAGTACCAGGCTGTTTTGGAAACAGTTGCTTTGTAGTATAGCTTGAAACCTGGTATTGAGATCCCACCTACTTTATTCTTCTTTCTCAGAATTGCTGTGGCTATTCGTGGTCTTTTTTTGTTCCAGATGAATCTATGAAGAATTCTTTCTAGGTCTTTGAAATATGTCGTTGGTATTTTAGTGGGTAGTGCATTGAATCTATAGATTGCTTTGGGTAGTATGGACATTTTAATGATGTTGATTCTCCCAATCCATGAGCATGGTATGCTCTTTCATCTGTTTATGTCTTCCTCTATCTCTTTTTTTCAGTGTCCTGTAGTTTTCTGCCATGATATTTTTTATTTCTTCCTTGATCTCTCTGGTTACCCAATCATTGTTTAATAGCATGCTGTTTAGTCTCCATGTGTTTGATTTCATTATATTGTTTTTACTAGAGTTGATTTCCAGTTTTATGCCACTGTAGTCTGAGAAAATACTTGATATGATTTCTATCTTCTTGAATTTGAAAAGACTTTTCTTATGATAGAACATATCATCTATCTTTGGAAATGACCCATGTGGCCTCGAGAAGAATGTATATTCTGTGGCTTTGGGGTGAAATGTTTTGAAGATGTCAATTAATTCCATCTGGTTTAGTGAGTCATTTAGGATTGATGTTTCCTTGCTGATTTTTTGTTTAGAGCATTTGTCCAGTGGTGACAATGGGGTATTAAAGTCTCCTACTATGATTGTATTGCTATCAATCTCTCCCTTAATATCCTCAAGGAGTTTTTTTTATGTATTTAGGTACTCCTATATTGGGTGCATATATGTTTACCATAGTTATTTCTCCTTGTTGTATTGTTCCCTTTAGTATTATGAAGTGCCCTTCTTTATCTCTTGTAATGTCCTTCACTTTGAGATCTAATTTGTCAGATATAAGTATTGCAACCCCAGCTTTTTTTTTTTCATTTCCATTTGCCTGAAATACCATCTTCCATCCCTTCACCCTCTATCTGTGTGCATCTCTTTTCCTGAGGTGGGTTTCTCGTAGACAGCAGATGTATGGATCATGTTTTCTTATCCAATCGGTTACCTTATATCTCTTGATTGGAGCATTTAATCCATTTACACTTAGTTATTATTGATAGGTACTTATCTGTCGCCATTTTTTAGTCTTTACCCCAGAGTTCCTTCCTCGCTTCCTTTTTTTTTTTTTAATTACAGCAGATCCTTTAACATTTCTTGCATTGCTGGTTTGGTGGTAATATATTCCCTTAGTCCTTTTTTGTCTGTGAAGCTTCTGAGTTCACCTTCAATTTTGAATGAAAGCCTTGCAGGGTACAGTATTCTTGGATTCAGGCCCTTCCTTTGCATGACGTTGTATATTTCATTCCATTCCCTTCTGGCCTGATGAGTTTCTGTTGAGAAATCAGTAGCTTTGTAGGCAACTTTCTGTTTCTGTCTGGCCGCTTTTAACATTCTTACTTTTTCGTTGGTGTTTGCCAATTTAATTATAATGTGCCTTGGTGTCGGTTTTGTGGGGTTCATTTTGCTTGGCACTCTGTGAGCTTCTTGGATTTGTGTAGGTTTTTTCTTTCCTATATTGAGGAAATTTTCAGTCATTATTTCTTCAAACACGTTCTCTAATCCTTGCTTAGTTTCCACTCTTTCTGGAACCCCAATTATGCAGATGTTTTTTTTCGTGTTATCCCAAAGTTCCCTTAGGCTCTCCTCCTGATTTTCAATTTTTTTTTTTAGAAGCTGCTGTACTTGGGTATTTTTTCCTACTGTGTCTTCTAGCTCACTGATGTGGTCCTCTGCTTCTTCTAGTCTACTTTTGATGCTTTCTATTGAGTTCTTTAAAGCAGTGATGTCATTTTTTATTTTTTCTTGCATTTCTTCTTGCTTCTTCATTTCCTCTTGGCTCTTCTTCATTTCCTCTTGGCTCTTACTCAGATTGTCGATTTTCTCTTCCATTCTTTTCAGCCACGTTATGACCATTTCTCTGAACTCTTTCTCTGGCAGGCTTATTTCTGCTTCTATTTCATTTACTTCATTTTCTGGTGATACCTGCCTTTTTGTCGTATGCGGGCTGTTTCTTCTTCTGCCCATAGTCTTTTTTCTCCGGGTGTCTGGTTATGTAGTTCTCTCTCCTCCGTTGATTCAAAGGCACAAACTACAACACGACCCAGTACAGCACACAAGGCACTGAACAGAAATGTATTCACGATGTTAATAATCACCAATAAGGAGACCACCAATGAAAGACAAATTAGGGGTAAGTAGAGAAAGAAAAAAAGGAAAATGAGGAAAAAAGAAAGGAAAGAAGTGCCAAAATCAAATTGGGAGATGGAGAAAAAATATATAAATAAATGAACAAAAAATAAAATAAAATAAAAAATAATAGGAGAAGAAGAAGAAGAAAAGAGAAAGCAAAAAAAAGAGAGAAAAGAAAGAGGATAAGAGAGAAAAGGGGAACAAAATATAGATTTCAGGAGAAAACTCCAATAAAACAGTCACTAATCCCAACAAAGGCAGCAACCAGTACCTAGAGATTAATACATACTACAAATAACAACTGGTATCGAGGGAGGCGAGGGAAAAGAGAGATAAAAAACAAACCGAAACAAAGTAAAGAAAAAGCAAAATAAAACAAGTAGAAGAAGCTAAAATAATCTCACAAAAAAGTACAAAAAATCGATATAATCACCATTCAGGCAAATAGCAACAAAAGGGCATAGAGAAAAACAACTTTTTGGATAGTGAAGAAAAGAAGAGAGAGGTTTGTATGAACTTGTAGTAGGGGATTTGGAATTAGATATATAAGTGGGGTGAAGTTTTAATCATGTAAAGAGAAAGAATAGGGATAATGTAAAGTTGGAAAAGAGAAACAGAAACAAGACAACAAAATGGGGAAAGTTAGGAGGCAAGTGTTGGCATAAAGGTAGACTTGAGATGGAGTAAAATTATGCTAAAGGAAAGATGAAAACAGAATGTAGAACTCTAATCCCAAAGTAAAATAAAGAGAAAACAAAATGACACTTGTTTTTTTTCCAAAAAGGTCAAATAGTAGTAGTAATAATACTAGTTGAAAACAAAAATGTAATAATTGAAAAGGTAAAATCAATTGAGGAGGAAAGAAAAAAATAGTTTTTTTATTAAAATATGCAAAAATGAAAAATAAAATAAAATGAAATAAAATAAAAAATTTTAAAAAAGAAAAAAAATAGAATGGTCATTCACTTCCACTATTGTTCTTTTTGGCACTCCTGCTTCCCAGTAGGGAAGGTATTGCAGTTCCCTGTGTTCCACTGCTGAGGTGTGTCTTAATCTCTTTATTCTTTTGTGGTTAAGCGAGAGTCAATTTGTGTGTCATCCACTGGGTGGCAGTGTTTCGGAATTGACCTCTGAGACAAAGCACAGGACCTCTCTAGGCTGTGCTCAGATCCTGCTACTCTGTGGTTCTCAAAACCGGTTTGTGGGGATTTTGCAGCCCGGACATTGTAATAACTCTCAGGCTGTCCTTCTGCCTCAGATCAAAATGAGTTGTTTTCTAGAGCTCCCCTGTCAACAGCTTCGAGAGTTTGCTTTCACACTTAGGGATCACGGCCTGCCCCACATCCGAGGACCTCTCCAGAAGCAGCTTTCCCGCAGCCCGGTTCCCACAGTGTGCGAGTCTCTGTTCTGTGGGACAGGAGACCTCACCTTATCCCAGGCAAAATCTGACCTTTCCGTGTGTCGTGTGGATCTCTGAGTCCACTGCGTGTCTGTGCCAATTGGAGAGCAGTGTTCTGGGTCCCCGGCTGTTTCAGTGAGTGATTCAGCTGCAGCTTTCAGACCGCCGCAGAAATACACCTTCTTCTGCAAGATGGCGTGGTCTCCGAATTCTTGCTGGTGCCTCAGGCAGACAAAAACCCCGTGGCAGTGGGGCTGCCTGGCCAGGAGAGCCCCGTCCAGCAGTCCCCCACCTTCTCCTGGAGGATAACTGACGCTTAACTTTCCAACAAACACTCCCAGTGCGACTCTCAGCTGCTCTCTCTCCGTCTGCCCAGCGACAAATCTCTAGATGTGTCTGTCTATTCCGCCGCCATTTCCTGGCTTTTGTAGGCTGTTTTTTTATTCAGGAGGAATATCATCTCTGCAGAGGCTGCCTGTGAGGAGTAAGGGATACCAGCCCCAAACCAGACCCCCAGCCCAGAGTTCCAGAACTGGGAGGAGAAATCCCTGTAACTATAGGCTGTAAAAACCAGCAGGCATTGTAGCTAAGAGACACAGAGGCTGCTGGATACCCAGCTGTTCCTTTTAAAGGACTGGTGCATGAGTGCACATGAACTCAATACCTCATACCCGGAAGCTCTGGGGGACCCAGACACATATGGTGAGGAATTGGACTATCTGGGAAAGGCAGAAGGAGCCCAGGGGAAGCTTTCTCCCAAACAGGGCATACTTGCAGGGGTCATTGTTTCTGTGCTGGGATCTTTCCTGTTGCAGGGCTGACTGGCATCCATATCTGAGTCTCCATCAGCATGGAACACACTGTTAACTCCACACTTAGGGAGTCCCTAAGACCCACTCCATCCAATTTTCAGCTCCACCCAATCAATTTTCAGCAACTTTTCCATATGAATGGCCTGGCCTGATGCAGGCTTCAGACTTTACTAAAATCTCTCAAACAAGCTGCAGCTGGTGACAGCATGCCCCAAACCTATCAATAAAAGGCCTAAGACGTGGCACTAGCACCAGCCTGCTTTTGTTTCACAGTTGGGCCTTGCCTCCTGCATTGCAGCTCTTTCATTGCAATCACAGCCAGTTTTCCTGGAGGTCAAATTCTCCCAGAGATGCCAACAGCAACCTAATCTCAACTATAAGACTGTGCACAGAGAGTGTGGGAGGTTGAGCCACTGAGCCCTACAGGACATCTATTACCCAAAGCCACTCTACCAATTCCAGGAGACATAGTAGCTCTACCTAATACATAGAAACAAACACAGGGAAGCAGCCAAAATGCAGAGACAGAGAAAGATGTCACTATTTAACTAATTATACAAACATAATGAGAGAAATGGAAGCAAGCAAACTACTGGATACAGAGTTCAAAACTGCGGTTACAAGGTTACTCAAGGATCTTCATGAGAGCTTCAAGGAACTTAGTGAGACTTTCAAGGACCTTAGTGAGAATTTAAATGACAGAAAATTAAGCATACACTAACTGAAATAAAGAACTATTTACAGGGATTCAACAGTAGAGTAGAGGATTCTGGGAATCAAGTCAACAGATTTGGAATATGAGGAAGCAAAAACAAAACAAAATAAAAACTCAATCAGAAGAGCAAAAAGATAAAAGAATCCAAAAATATGTAGATAATGTAAGGAGCCTCTGGGACAACTTCAGTCACACCAACATTGGCATTATGGGGATGCCAGAAAAAGAAGAGAGAGAGCAAGAAATTGAAAACCTCTTTGAAGAAATTATGACAGAAAACTTCCCCTACCTGGTGAAAGAAATAGACTTACAAGTCCAGGAATTGCAAAGAGTCCCAAACAAGAGGAACCCAAAGAGGCCCACACAAGACACATCATAATTAAAAATGCCAAGGGTTAAAGACAGAAAATCTTAAAAGCTGCAAGAGAAAAGCAGTTAGTTACTTACAAGGAATTGCCCATAAGACTGTCAGCTGATTTCTCAACAGAAACTTTGCAGACTAAAAGGGAGTGACAAGAAATATTCAAAGTGATGAATAGTAAGGACCTACAACCAAGATTACTCTACTCAGCAAAGCTCTTATTTAGAATTGAGGGCCAGATAAAGAGCTTCTTAGCAAAAGGAGTTCATCACCACCAAACAAGTATATATGAAATGTTGAAGGGTTGGGAAGGAGGAGGAGGAGGAGGAGACGGAGGAAGAGGAGGAGGAGGAGAAGGGATAAAAATAAAAACAATAAAATGGCAACAAATACATATCTATCAACAATAAAATCTAAAAATCAAAATAAATCCATAAAAAAATCTAATGAACAAAATAAACTGGCGAATAAAACAAAATCAGAGGCCTGGAAGCATGGAACAGACTGATGAATCTCAGAGGGAAGGGGGAAGAAATTAACCAAAAATCTTACCTATGGACACAGACAGTAGGGTAGTGAAGGCCTGGGGCTGGGCAGGAACTGGGTGGAGGGGATAATGGGGGTGGGTGGGCATCTGCAATAGTCTCAATAATAAAGATTTTTTCTTAAGAAAGAGGTATAAATTCCCACCCAGGCAACGTGGCTCAGTGGTTGAGAATCAACTTATGAACCAGGAGGTTACTGTTTGATTCCCAATCAGGGCATATGCCCTAGTTGCTGGCTCAATTGCCAGTGGAGGCATGCAGGAGGCAGCCAGTCAATGATTTTCTCTCATCATTGATGTTTCTATCTGTCTCTTCCTCTCCCTTGGGATTATGACAGTTAATAATTATATTTACTGTGTATTGAGCACTTAACATAAAAAATGATTATTTTTCTAAACCAAGTATCCAAAGATAACCAAGGTAAACAAATGTACTAAGAAGATTATGTAATTAAATCTGTACTGATGAACAATTTTGATGTTCCATTTCCCCCCATTATAAACAAAGCCTACAGAATCACTCCTGAAACCTTAGTTTCAGCAAAGAATAAATGTATAATAAACAATTGTTATGGGAATTTTAAAATATGAAATATTTTAAAACATAAGATTATATTTTAATGCATTATTATCTCCCTGGAAAAATATTGGAAGTGGAATTACTGAACCAAAATATCAAATATTTTTATTTTGTTAATCCTTACCTGAGGGTATTTCCCATTGATTTTTAGAAAGAGTGGAAGAGAGAAGGAAAGACAGAAACATCAATGTGAGAGAAACACACTGATTGGTTGCCTCCTGTAAGCCCTGGAGCAGGGAGAAGCCTGCAACCAAGGTATGTGCCCTTTGGACTTCAGGCTGACACTCTATCCACTGAGCCAAACCAGCTAGGGCAAATATTTTTATTTTTAAACTATATGGAAAATTGCCCGTCAGAAAAATTTTACCAACACACTCAACAAGGGCAGGGAAAAGTGCATGTGTTCCCCAATCCTTCAACAAATCTATTACAGAGTTTCTTGTAATCAAACCTATCACTGTTGTCCTTTTTTTTTTTTAATCCTCACCCAGAGGATAATTTTCCATTGATTTTAGAGACAGTGGAAGAGAGAGGGAAAGACAGAGAGATATATTGATGCTGGCTAGGGCACTGTTTTCCTTAAATGTTCACCTCTGTTATTATATTTTTAAAAGCCTTCCACACAAAAAGCTTATGTGGAAATGGTGGCTACTTATTCAGATCTTGTTATAACAAGAGAGTCAGCCACTTCAACTTGTGTTTGGCAAACTTAAAGGCAGGCAGAGGGGGATAGGAAACTTTTAGAGAGAAAACAGGGAAGGCTTCAGATAATTCTGATTGGAGGTCATTGGCATGAGGAACCTTAACTAGAAGCAAGGCATTTTTTATGACTGGGTTGGCTGCAGTCATTGTTCAAATCCTGAAGTTTGAAGCAGAGGCTGTTTGTCTTCTTGGGCTGCTTGCTGTAGAGGTTGTGGGTCACAGTTCTATTGTCATATATGGTCTGGTCATTGTGTTATATGCAATCATTCTTTTATTTTGCCTCAAATATAATTTAATTTAGATTTAAATACTAATTCATTAGAAAATTTATGTTTGTGCACGTAAGGAAAAAAAATTTCATTTTGAGGGAAATATTGTTCCTATGTTTTTCTCAATGCAATACCTACTCTTCGTACAATATTAAAGTTCACATTCTTAACATTTTATGGGGGTTGGTTTACGTTCTTTCAATGGAATTGAAGACTCTTTCCCTGGGCAGTCCAACCCATTGAAGAAAAAAAGTCTCCGCGGTTTTCATTAAAATTCTTTCTTTGCCAAACTTCTTAAGAAGAGGTAAAGGACAAAAGAGCCCCTGGAGGTACAGAGGGACCTGGGGGAAAGAGGCAGTGTGTGGCTGGCAGTCCCAGGCTAATGGGCGGGGCTGGAGGTGGGGGGGGGTGGGGACGCATGCTCACGTGACCTGCCCGGCGCAGCTGTGGGCACCAGTCCGGGTTCCGCCTTCCTTCACTGCGGTCGGACCCGGTGCTCCCTGAAAACTCCTAATTGTTGCTCCAGGTTCTTTCAGGTCAGTGCGAGGGCCTTCCTCGCTGCCTGCGGAATACTGGAATGGGCGAGAAGGAATGGGCACGGAAAGGAAAAAGGTTGGGGATGGGGAAGTGGTGGAGGGAAGCCAGCCTGACTGTAGCTAGAGATGGCGGTGGGGAAATGACTAAGAGGGAGCGAGCGGCTGATGGGTGGAGAGTGGGGAAGGCGGACATCCCCAAGCACCCATACCACCTTTCTCTGCACCCCCTTCTCGCTGCCCTCCGTCCATTTTGGAGCCGGAGATGGTGAACTGGGGGACACCCCAGCAGGGAGACCGTGGAGATTTAACCCCCTCGTCTATTCTGTGCGTAGAGGAAAAAGTTGACCTTCGAGGTGGGGAGGCGAGTTGCTTCAGGGAGAGAAGGACGCAGAGATCCAAAATTAGGGTGGAAAACATCCTGATCTGGCGCCCCAGGCTTGAAAAGAAATGGCAAGAAATGGCGCCTGCGGTGTGGGGAGCAGAGGAGGTCGGGGAGGAAAACGTTGGGTGACTAGGGCCAGGATTCAGGAAAGGTATTGGAGCCCCCGTGCATCCACCAAACACCCAGTTCCTGTCTCCTCTTTCTGTCTGCAGGTCTGCGTGTCTGTTGTTCTCAGCACTCGGCTAAGCTATCAAAAAAAGGAACCTGTTCAGAATTCCTGCAGGTCAGTTAAAGGAGGGGTGTCCCAATGGGGTGGGGAGTGTGGGCGGCACGTCCCAAGCAGAATTTGGGGCTCCACTGTCCACCTCCAACACATTTACACACACATTGACACGCCGAGCAAATGTAGAGAAAATGGCAGGGCCTGCCAGAGAAATGGTTGGCTCACGTGTGTGGAAGGAATGGTGAAGAAAGGGTGGCAGAGGAGGGCGGGGCCCAGTTAGGGGAACCCTGACAAGGGGCAACATGCCAGTACTATCCAGACCTGCATTCCACCCGGAAGTCCTCAGTCTCCCTTGTCTCCTCTGTATCTCCTCCCTCCCCCCTCATCCTACCCCCAAGACAGGAAAAGGAGGGGACATCTCAACATGGAAAAACTCTGCAGTGTAAATGAAGGAATGCCTGAGAATCAAGGAAAGATGGAAAATGAACAGCCTCAGAATGCTGCAAAGCCAGAAGTAGCTGATACTCTGGAAGACAAGGAAAAGTTAGAAAATGAAGGAAAGATAGAAAACAGGGGAGAGACAGAAGATGAGGAAATACTAGAGGATAAGGAGAAGCCAGAGAAGGAGGAAAAACCAGTGATAGAGGGAAAGTCAGAGAGCCAAGGAAAACCAAAAGAAGAAGGAAAACCAACCATAGAACCAAGGGCTGGAGGAAAGCGCCCAGCTGGGGATGATGTACCCAGGAAAGCCAAAAGAAAAACCAACAAGGGGCTGGCACAATGCCTCAAGGAATACAAAGAGGCCATACACGATATGCATTTGAGCAATGAGGAGATGATAAGAGAATTTGACGAGATGGCTAGAGTAGAGGATGAGGTGAAGAAAACCAGACAGAAATTGGGGGGGTTTATGTGGATGCAAAAAAGTTTACAGGACCCCTTCCACCCTAGAGGCCCTCGGGAACTCAGGGGTGGCTGTAGGGCCCCACAAAGGGGCTTTGAAGACATTCCTTTTGTGTAGTGCCCATGGCAGGCATTTGCCAGGCCCAGGGCTTTAACCTTATGTTAGTATTTTGTTTTAAGTAGTAACTCTTGTTATCCAACTGCAGCCCTCTATGTTTCAGTAGCAGATTTTTGTCCATTGCATGGAATAATGTTTATGATGCATTGTAAAGTTAAAAATAAAAGTTTGCAGAACCATATATATGGCATCAGTTCATTTTTATAAAACTACAAAGATATTGACCTAATGATCTATGTACAAGAAAAAAAAAAAACTCTGAAAGCTGTGTCTACTAAAAGATTAATAGTGGTTATCTGTCGGTAATATTTTTGTTCATATTACTATCATCATAAAAATAATGAAAGACACAAATAGGAAAACAATACCAAGCAATCAAAAGAACAGTTCAGTGCTTATGAAAAACCTGGGGACACTTAAAATTCTTGTTATCAGCATGTGAAATGGTAAGTAAAACATTACTTCTGGGACTCAAAGTTGTGGCAGAATCAACCTCATAGTTACATATGCATTATTGCAAGGAATAGTCTTGTCATCTGTGAATAGAGGATAAAACTTGCCTTCCAGGACTGTGGAGAAGATCAGATGAGATACTGAGTATGGCTGTATTCGGCTAGCTAATACCCTCTCTCCTGCACTAGCAGGACCAGAGCCCCTGAATTTTCCCTATTTTTGATGTTTGGGAGAGGATTAAGGGAGGTTCCACTGGTGTCCAGGAATAAATCCAGGTAGCTGAGGACAGTTGCCACTCTTTCCTCATTAATGCCATGTCTCTTGGGCACTGTGCTTCATCTCATGGGTCCTGCACCCTCCTAAGGCCCCCTATTGGTGGGCTGGAGATCATGATGGACTGAAGCAGTACAGTATCTCAACCGAAGGTTGGAGAATTCTCTGACTACAATAGAGTTAATTCTAACTCAGGTGAGTAGTACCCATTTGTCACTTGGACCTTAATATTTTATAAAGTTCCTAGAAAACACTCCTTTACAAGTTTTTCGTTGGTTTGTGTGTGTTTGCATGCAGCAATCTCTACTGGATTTAGATACTGGAGTTTGAGCCAGGAGAAAAATCTGAGTGATCACATGCTGTGCTATTCTCACCTGTTAATCTCTTGTCTGCTGACTCTTTTTTTCTTAGAAGGAAGAGTCTCCCAGGAAATTTCTGTTAAGCTCTGCCTTACCATTTTAATAGACCCATGTGGTCCCTACCCCCCTCCCAGCTCTCTCCCCTTCTTCATTAGCCTTTTGTTAATTTATATTGTTTTTAAAATAAAGTTATTTTATGGCAGTCATAAGTTTTTACAGAATTATTGCAAAGATGGTAGAGTTCTGTGTACGCCATACTCAATAGCCCCTATTTTTAAATTGATTTTTAGAGAGAGAGAAAATATTGATGTGAGAGGGAAACATGATCAGCTCTCTCCTGCATGACCCCTACTAGGGATCAAACCAGGAAAGTCAGGTATGTGCCCTGACTGGAATTGAACCAGCAACCTTTCAGTGCACAGGACAATGATTAACCAACTGAGCCACACCCACCAGACTCAATATCCCCTATTGTTACAATTTAAATAATATGGTATATTTGCAACAATGAACCAATATTAATACATTATTATTTACCAAAGTATACATTGTATTCATATTTCCTCAGTTTTTCCCTAATGTCCTTTTTCTGTTCCAAGATCCCATCCAGGATAGATACTACCTTATATTTAGTCATCCTTGTCTCAGGCTCCTCTTAGCTGTGACGTTTCTCAGACTTTTCCTGTTTTTGATGCCCTTGACACCCTTGGGAGGTACTAGTTGGATATTTTGTATAATGTCCCACAATTTGCCCGGCTGGCATGGCTCAGTGGTTGAAGAGTTGACCTATGAGCCAGGAAGTCATAGTTTGATTCCTGGTCAGGGCACATGCCCTGGTTGCAGGCTCGATCCCCTATGTGGGGCATACAGGAGGTACTGATCAGTAGCTTTCTCTCATCATTGTTGTTTCTATCTCTCCCTCTTCCTTCCTCTCTGAAATCAATAAAAATGTATTTTAAAAAAGAATAATGTCTCACAATTTTGGTTTGCTTGATTTTTTTTTCTTGTGATTAACAGGGGTTAAGTGCTTTTAGGAAGAGGACCACAGAGATAAAGTGCCATTCTCATCACATCATATAAAGGATATATATTATCAGTATTATCACTGTTGATGTTAACTTTGGTCATCTGACTGAGGTAGTGTTTGCCAGGATTCTCCATGGTAAAGTTACTCTTATATCTCCTTTTCCATATTGTATATACTTTTTTTTGTTGTTGTTGTTAATCCTCATGGGAGGATATTTTTTCCATTGCTTTTTAGAGAGGGTGGGAGGTAGGAGGAAGGAGAGAGAAACATCGATCTAAGAGAGACAAATCAGTTAATTGCCTCCAGCCCCTGAGCAATGCTGGCCAGGGCTATATGTACTTTTTGGAAGAAAGTCACTATGCACAGTCCACACTTAAGGAGTAGAGTGTTCCAGCTACTTGAGGGTAGACTATCTTCAAAATTATTTGGAATTCTGCATGGGATATTTGACTTCTCCCCCTTTTATTAATTTATTTATATCAGCACGGTCTCATTAATATTTGATACTTTAGATTATAATATAATGCTATTTTAATGTTTTGATTGCACCCGTTTTAATTTGGCCATAGGGAGCTCTTTCAGTTGGCTTTTGTATCTATTTGATGTGTGTGTGTGTGTAAGTAACTCTTTCTGGCACTACAAGATACACTAGTTTTTCATATTTCCTGCCCAAGTTCTAGAACTAACCATTTCTCCAAGGAGTTCTGATACCTTAAGTTGGAAAATAATATAATAAACCAGGATCTGGATGCTAGGTGTACTCATTGCTGTTGGGATATCATTGCTTCTAGGCCCCCTGAGTTAACAGAGTAAGGAGATACATGGATATATAATAATCTCTGTGTGTGTGTGTGTGTGTGTGTATAGTCTATCTAATAAAAGTAATATGCAAATTGACTACCTCTGCTACACCCATAACCCTCACCCACCAGCCAATCAGGAATGAGTATACAAATTAATCCAATTAAGATGGTTGTGGCCATGGAGAGAGTAGGAGCCTTGAGTTGCCCCTGGCAATGGAGGAAGCCAAGTTTCCACAGCCCTGGCCTGCCTTGGCCTCTGCTTATGGCTACAAAGTTTCAATTATAGATGATAAATAAATCCCAGATACCAGGGCCTCCTTGGGTCACTGGGGGATGTGGCCAGCCTGAAAACCACCACAGGCTCCTTGTCTAGGCCACCCCACGCCCCATGGGAACCCCCGCCCTGATCTGGAACACCCTTCAGGGCAAACCAGCTGGCCCCCACCCATGCACCAGGCTTCTTTTGTATAAAATAATAATATGCAAATTGGCTATCACTCCAACACACAAGATGGCTGCCTCCATGTGGTCAAAGATGACTGCCCCCATAAGGACATAAGATGGCCAGCAGGAGAGGGCAGTTGGGAGGGACCAGGCCTGCAAGGGAGTGCAATTGGGGGTGATCAAGCCTATAGGGAGAGCAGTTAGGGATGACCAGGCCGTCAGAAGAGGGAAGTTGAGATAGACCGGGCCTGTAGGGAAGGGAAGTTGGGGGGGACACAGGCCTATAGGGGAGGGCAGTTAGGAGTGACCAGGCCTACAGGGGAGAGCAGCTAGGGCCAAATAGACTGACAGGGGAGCAGTTCAGTTAGGCATCAATAAGGCTGGCAGGAGAGTGGTTAGGGGGTGATCAGGCTGGCAGGCAGAAGTGGTTAGGGGCAATTGCGAAGGCAGACAGGCGAGCAGTTGGGAGCCAGCAGTCCTGGATTATGAGAGGGATAGGCTGGGCTGAGGGACAACACATCCTCCTGTGCACGAATTTCGTGCACATTTAAAGGGGATTAATTAGAGGAAATATTTTAATAATGCTATTTGCCCTTTATAATAGAAGTGTCAGAGATAAAAGAAAATTAGTAAAATGTATATGAAAATCTTCCTCCTGTCAGAGTCTGGGGCACACCATGGGACCCAGAGTCAAGTCCCTGTCCACCCACAAAATCCCACGAGACCCAGCCCTGGCTGCTCCCCACACCCCAATTGGGCTAGATCCAGACCCAACTGATCCCATCCTTGTCAAGGCCCACTGGGCAGGGGGTGGGACACAGTCTCAGGTATCCCAGCCCAGGCTGGGGCATGTGCCTTGAGGTTCCCCATCAAGCCCTCTTAGGAGGGGGATGCAGCCTGAGATCCCCTGTCAAGCCCTGCTGGGCAGGGAGCTCAGCCTCAGGTCCACCAGCCCAGTGCCAGGAGTGGGCGCAGCTTCAGGGCCCCTGTCAAGCCCTGCTGGGTAGGGGGTCTGGCCTCAGTTCCCCTGGCCTGGTGCCAGGGTGGGGAGCATGGCCTGAGGTCCCCCATCAAGCCCCAGCAGAGAGGGGGCACAGCCTGAGGGCCCCGGGCCTGAGGCTTCCTGTAAAGCCCGATGGGGGTAGGGTTGGTGGGGCACAGCCTCAGGTCCTTGGTGATTGCTTTT
This sequence comes from Lasiurus cinereus, assembly GCA_011751065.1. Taxonomy (NCBI): domain Eukaryota; kingdom Metazoa; phylum Chordata; class Mammalia; order Chiroptera; family Vespertilionidae; genus Lasiurus; species Lasiurus cinereus. The sequence continues at coordinate 16,885,170 of JAAGEH010000031.1, read as the reverse complement.
TAAGGGCACTTGGCCTCCCCTGTGTGTGCAGCCATTTTGTGTTACAGAAACCCTCTGGCTCAGTTCTGGGTGCTGCTATTTTTGTGGTGGAGGAATGGTCAATTTGCATATTCCTTCTTAATTATATAGGATATATACATTTTTATATATGTTTACTTCTTTATATATTTTAATATTTATATACAGAGAAAATTTTGCCAATAGTCTTATAGACTACATTTATTTCCAAACTTATGTATGTCAACACCTTATTCCTCCCAATCCCTCTCAGTAAGGTTGTTTCATATTTGTAATACACTTACATTCTTTTGTTACATTCTGCATTTTAGGAGTGCTGTTATAAACAATTTTTTTTATTTCAAATTTTAATTGTTCATAGCTAGTATGTAGGAAAATAATTAACTTCTGTATATTAATCTTACACCCTGAAACTTTGTGGCCAGGAGTTTGTCAATGTTTTGGCATCTTCATATAGACAATCATGTCATCTGCAAATAGAGACAATTATGTTTCCTCCATTCCAATCTGTATACATTTTATTTACTTGCACCAACTAGAACTTCCTATATGATGTTTAATAGGAGCAATGAGCAAGGACATACTTACCTTGTTCTTGCTCATAGGGTGAAGTGTCCTCTTTTTTGTTTTTTAAATTCTTTGTTTAAAGTATTACATATAGTATTACACATGTCTCCTTATTCCCCCATTGACCTCTCCCTGGCCACCCCTACTCCTCCAGCACATGCCCTCACCCTCTTAGTGTCTGTGTCCCTTGGTTATGCTTATATGCATGCATACAAGTCATTTGGTTGATCTCTTACCCACCCCCCACCTTCCCTCTGAATTATGATGATCTGTTGGATGCTTCTCTATCTCTGGATCTATTTTTGTTCATCAGTTTATGTTGTTCATTATATTCCACAAATGAGTGAGATATCATTGTTACAGAAAACTGGAAAAGAACTAAGCAATACTTAGAGACAGGGGGTTACATTTATTACGTGCGGATCCAGAGGAAAATGTCTCTTAAATTCCGGGCCCCAACATGGAGGAATTTTTCCCATTTATATGTTTTTACCTTCTTTGTCTCTCAAATATGGGGTGTTTCTGCCCCCCTTTGCAAGTTCTTAAAGAGCCCCTATGTGCTGGGGGCCTTAAGACCTCAACTAAAGGCTTGGCCTGGTGCTAGCACTAACCCCATCTGGGGAAGGTTTAATGGCCTCTATGAAGTGGGAGTAGTCTTATTTTCCTTATTATTTAAGCAAACAAACATTTACAGAAGCATAGCAGGGTTAAAACTTCAAACAGCAGTTTTTATATAAGATAGATGCTTCATTTCCCACTGGTTTTATGTGTATTAGTAAAATCATTGACTTTTAATCATTGTCAGGGAGGGAGTTTATATTTACCCCTGAGGACTATAATCTTAATTTTATGCCTCATAAAGTTAGTGGGCCTGCTTATAAGATAAGGCCCGAGAATGAGGGCCAGGAGTAATCTTTAGAGAGTCCGAAAAGTCCTGGACTCTCTATTTTTCCTGGGCTGTCTTAAGCCGGGTATGATGAAGCCACACTGGGATTCCATTGACCTTGACTTCTGTGGAGGAGGTCCTTTCCAGGTAGGAGTCAGTTCTTGGGTGACAAATACCTTTACCCAAACAGAGTCACCAGGTTGAAAGGGATGAACCAAATCAGAAACTGGTACAGGCAGAGCATCTTGGATGTGCTTCTGGATTGCTTCCTGGGTAGACTGTAAAGCCTGTAAGAACTTGAGTAAAAATTGGTTATGGATTTCAGCTTTTCTAGATTGGGTAGGTCAGGATCTGGAAGAGTCACTAGAATCTGTAGAGGCCCCACTGGTTTTAGGGCAGTCTCCCAGGCAGTTTCATCTGTGGCCCTCTTGCTTTTGTGGAGACCCCTACCTTGTAAATAGCACTATGTACATGAGCCATTGTAAATGGATACCTGCTGTCAGTATAAATTGTTATTAATTTTTCTTTTGTCTACCAGAGAGCCTGAAACTGGGTGACTCGAGTCTCTGACATCCAGCACTCCAGTGTGTTCCAGAATAAAGCCTCGACCTCATGTAGGGCAGTTAGGATTAATTCCTGCCCTAGGGTTAACTTATTTGCTTTTTTGATAAGCATAGCTGTGGCTGCTACAGCCTGGATGCAGGTAGGTCACCCAAATGCAAAGGGGTCAAGTCTTTTGGACAAATAGGCTACCAGCCTTTTTTAGGGGCTGAGACTTTGAGTGAGTACTTCTATGCCTATGCCCCTTGTCTCACATATGAATAGGTAGAAAGACTTAGTTACATATGGTAGTACTAGTTGGCCTATCGTTCTTGCTCTGCTCATGTCTGTCTAACTGTCTAATATATTACCTCAAGGATCCTGGATCTGAATTCTTTTAGGGAAAATGGACTTTGAATTTCTTCTGTAGCTGCTTTGTGCTGAGGGGGGATGGAGTTTTCTCTCAGAGCGAAGAGATCCTTGCTGTCTATCAGAGGGACAATGAGGCCTGCACACAGAAGGAAGTGGGCTTGTGACCTGGTAGAGACAAACTGTAACAAATGGTCCAGTGGAAGGGAAAGAAAACATTTCAGTTTTAATAACGTCTATTGAAATAGAATTTTTCTCCTCAAAATTACCTCTATGTGTATCAAAAGAGCCAGATCAAGACCAATTTTTCTATTGTGTTTAATTTGCCCTGATTGTTTGCATAAACACAACAAGAATGGTAACTAATTACCTTACCGGAATTTCATGGTTGAATCTTTGTGTGCCTCATAGGACCAGGAAGCCAAGCCATCCAGCTGCCATCCAGCCTTGCCTGCAGTATCTGCTGAGTTAGGTGAATCTCTCACCTGCAGTGACTCCACCTGGGCCCACACCCTAGGTTTTAAGGCCCATCTCAGTAGCCCTCCTACTCATTGTGGCCTAGAGTGCATGGGGGTTCCACAGGGACACAGAGACATCCTTATTGCTCCCCTTCTACTCTGATCAACCACCAGTGATGGTAAGGCATGTGCCTGATGCTCTAGTGCCAGCCATTTTTAGGGCTCCCAAGCAGGATACCAGGCTTTTCCTTGGCACTCTTATTGGCTTCAAGTCTTCAGAGTTCAGACAGGGCTCTTTAAAACATGATACTCCAGTCAAAGTTTTCCAGTCAATAAAATCACTATTAGAAACTGGTCTTATTGAATTTATGCAAAGAAATGTATTGCCATGATTTATTAAGCATTGCCAAATTTCAGAGGAACAGTATAAGGATAAAAATATACTAACCAGCTTTAAGACTTTCTGATTTTCCTTATCAGTCCTTTCTATGGATTCTTCAGAGTAACATAACTGTCTTCAAATGGCAAGAAGAAATTCAAAATGTGTCTATATTCAAATAGATAGTTACAGCTTTCCCTATAGAAGGGTTCCCCCTATTTGACTTGTCCTTAAATTACATATGGTCTCTGGGAAGGGTGACACTCCCTCTCAGAGTAGACTAAGGGAGTTTTGTCCCTTCACAAAGTCTCATGTGTCACAGGACCTCACAGGATCTGTAATTCCTGTAACAAAGGGCTGGTACTCACCACTTCCTCTGTTCCACACAGGCCTCCCCCAGTTTCCTAAAGTTGAGGTTTGTGCCACACCTGACATGGGCATAGTCACACAGGCCTGCAATACAGTATACAGGCTGCCAACTGTCTTTCAATAGAAAACAAAACCAGATGGGTATTTTCCTTGCCCATTTTGGCACCTGTCCTTTTGGCAACTGCATTCAAATCTGTAAGGTTAATGCAATATAATTAGCACAATGAAGTACAATATAGGCAACTGGAGCCACCTTAGGTAGCCAAATCTTCCGCTACCATGTATGACACATGGTAGGGCCATACAAATAGGGAGGTAATTAAGTCTATTCTTGACCTTCACACACAAAGCAAAATTGTCCTTGTCTCTCTGGAACCATGTCCATGAAGACACAGGCATTATCTAAGTCTATTTACATTTTTCTGTAGGCCACTGTAAAGGCTGTGCATGGTGGCCAGTTCTTCTTTTTAGCCACAAACACAGCCTGTCTAATTTCCCTCAAATTTATTCTGGCATGAGAAGTTGTTTTGATGTAAACAGGCAGCGTAACCCCTATATAACTGGGCTTGGACATCTGCCTAGAACCCTGTAATCTATAAATTTAACATGTGGCCTTAGGTTCATCCAATCAAATAGGATCTCTGCCATCCCTCAGTCAGACTCCTCCTCTCTTGGAGAATCTCAAAGTCCTGAAGGCTTCCCAGTCCAGGGAGAGTTCCTTTCCTTTAAGCTACCAGTCCAAAACAGCCAGAGTTGAAGTTAGAAACAGATCTGCATTTTGCAAAGCGCTTCTGTGGCAGTGGCTTGGGTATTTGGTCCCTTGTCTTCCCGCCAGTCCCCTCTGTGGCAGAGCAGCAACCAGGTGTCTCCCAAGGGAGTGAACTGGAAATGGATCTCAGCCCCTCTTCCAGCAGCAACAGGTATTGAACCCTTTTGGTACATTTGCAAACAGGGAGCTTTCACTAGCTCTGTCTGCTGCTTTCACAGATCCTGGGCTCGCTGCTTTATTCCTGGGGCTGCTGGAAGGCCAGTAATAGTCACTGGCCTCTGGCTTAACTGCTGTAGCCAGCAAGCCAAAGGCCTAAGTCTTGTATTGCTTGTAAAATACTCATTACTCACTGGTCAGCAGCAGGGCAGCTCTAGGGTCAGGTAAATGTCTGCTGCTCCCTCTCCCTCCCCAGCTTTTCTTGCTGCTGCCGCTTCTTCCAGAGCCACTGCAGGCAGCTCAGGCATCCAGCCCCACTTCTTTCACCTGGATCTCCAAGGCTGAGTCTGCCTAGCCACCAGTTTTAAATAACCAGGGCAGCTAGATTAATTATGCTTGAAGAAAACTTGTGACCTTGAATCTAGTGTAGTTCTGATAAGACACCTAGACAAGACCCCTATGCCAGCAGAGCGGTCTGCAGCCAGTAAAATCAACAAAAACTTATCTCTCCCTGCTTCATAATTAACTGCTGACACCACCCCCCTTTCTATATTAACCATTTACTCTGTCCTAAAAGAAGGCAAAGGGTCTGAGATCCTGTATATTTAGGCTTTTTACATTTAAGCATACTTTTTTCTTTTTGTAACCATTGTTTCCCCTCATAGATTTTTACTCTAAGCCCCTAGACTGAGGATCTTAAATCCTCCTCCTTTACCACTCTTGATTTCTCTGACCACCCCCTCCCAATCCTGTCCCATCCCCCAGTCCAGTTGCTTGTCTCCCTTTAAGATTGTGAGTCATAGAAAGATAATTCCTACAGAGGGGAGAAATAGAAACTGTGGGAGTTTTGGAGAAAACTACAGACTACTGCTGTAATAATCCTCCCTCCCGAAGTCTGGGGTCCAACCTGTGGAGAAAAATGACTCTTAGTCAGCATGGAAAGATAGCAGGTGAGGATAAGGGTGTGTAGGGAGATTTCTTGTGAACTGAAAGCCTGGATGGCCTCCTGAAAGAAAAGATCTTTAACCCAGTTAAAAGATGCTACTAAAATTAGGATGAGAAAGGAAGGGAAAGACCAGGTTATGTCTTCTATGAGGATCATAATATATAACTGAAAACAGCAAGTCAAACAAAACACACAACCACAAAGACAACAGACCACACAAGACACACAACCAGGGTTAACGGGGTCCATAGATAGTTAATAATTACTTCAGCCTTAGTTTTGCCTCAAGTGGCTCATGTTGGACTGTGATATCACAGGCAGGGACAGGGCCTGTAAATCTCTCCACTCTGTGGGACTGTAAGTCTCTGACCACCAAAAGAGATAAGAAAGCCATGAATAAAAGTTCTTTGAAATGTCACTAATTTATACCTTTGAATTAACCTTAGGACTTTGAAATTTCAACCTAATATAGCAAATTCACATCAGAGCAAACTGAAACCCTTACTTATACAAACATGGACAGAAATTTTTATTAGCTAAGGGGGCTGATTTCCACTCTGACAAAAAGCAAAAGACTCTGAGAAAAAGAAATCTCAAAGCTGCTAAAGACTTTTGTATTCCGGCACAGTGGGTCTGCCATATCTTTAAACAAATTACACAATAGAAAAAGAAAACAAATACTCTCATGTGTATAGCCAGAAGGCACAAAGTAGCTTTCACTTCACACAGACCAGTTAATGAGCAGATAATTATGCCAAGACAGATAAACATCTGTACTCACATTCTCTCAGTAGACTAGCTCAGACTGGAGCTGAGCATATAAACACCACCGGATTCCTGATTAATTTGCCTGAGGAAGTCCTTAACTTCCAGGGAGGTGATCAAGCTCCCCCTTCCACTCACTCAGAGTGGGCCTGACTGACGGGGCCATTACCTTACTGATTCTGTCAACAGGTCCAGAAGCGTCCATCCATTCTCTCTAGATGCCGGCCAAGTCTTGAGCTGAGGTCCAGGAGCGCCCCTAGTCCCCCAGTTAAATTCTGGTAAATCAGCAGAGCAGCATCTCCCAGAGGCCTATCTAGCTCCATCAGGCCCCAAACTTTACCCATTCACTGGAGGCCAAAGGTCAAGCACAGTTGTTTCATGGTCATGGAACCATTAATGTTACAGAAAACTGGAGAAGAACCAAGCAATACTTAGATAGAGTTACATTTATTATGTGTGGGTCAAGAGGAAAATGTCTCAAATTCTGGACCCCAACATGGAGGAATCTTCCCTATTTATATGTTCTTGCCTTCTTTGTCTCTCAAATATGGAGTGTTTCCAGCCCCCTTCGCAAGTTCTTAAAGATACTCATGTGCTGGGGCCTTGAAACCTCAACAAAAGGCTTGGCCTGGTGCCAGCACTGATAACCCCATCCGGGGAAGGTTTAATGGCCTCTATGAAGTGGGAGTAGACTTATTTTCCTTATTATTTAAGCAGGCAAGCATTTAGAGAAGCCAAATAACAGGGAGAAACCAAGATGGTGGCATAGGTGAACACCTAAGTTGCTGCCTCGCACAACAATTTCAAAATTACAACTAAAAGACAGAACGGACACCATCCAGAACCACAGGAAAGTTGACTGAGAAAATTCTACAACTAGAAGAGAGGGACTCATGAAAACTCAGAGGAGCTGTGAAAAACTGAGGTACGGAGACATGCTCGTGGAGAGGACAGGCAGAGGAGGGTCTGGCTGGCTTGTTCTAGTGGGAAGAACACAGAAAATCCCAATTGCACTGAACCCCAAATCCAGGCGAGACTCATATGGGGGAGTCTGGACTGTTGTGAAAAGGAAGGAGTGCACGGAAACTTAGAGGCGCCGTGAAAGACAGAGGTCTGGGGGAGCACAAAAGTGCGCACACAGAGCCTGACTGCTGCTTGTGCCGCTGGCTTTCTCTAGTGGGAGGAAAACAGAACCTAACAACAGCACTGAAATTCAGGTCCAACTGCACTGAACTCCAGTTTCAGGCAAGACCCTGGGAACCCAGACCCAAACAGGTCCCTAGAGTGCACAGAAACTCCGGGGAATCAGAGAGGCAGAGGCCTGGAGGCAAGCGCAAATGCACAGAAACAGCTGATCCTCACAACCAATTGGCTTGGAGGTCAATTCCCCTCAATGATACTAACAACAATCAAGAATTAACTACAACAAGAATGTACACACAGTTCACAAGGAAGTGCACCAATAGTGTCCACCTCAGGTAAGTGGGGAGTCAGAGCTACTGGGCCACATAAAACATCTAACACATAAAGCTACTCTACCAACTCAGGGAAGTAGCGAAATATGCAGAGACAAATGAACAGATCACAAACAAAAGAAATGGAGGAAAACAAATGACTGGATATAGAGTTCAAAACCATGGTTATAATGTTTTTAAAGAATTTCCTTAAAAAAAATGGATAGGAGAATCCAAGATGATGGCATAGGTAAACACCTACACTGCTGCCTCACACAACAATTTCAAAACTACAACTAAAAAACAGAAAGGACATCATCCAGAACCACAGGAAAGCTGGCTGAGTGGAAATTATACAACTAGAGGGAAAGAGAGGGGCTCACGGAGACCCAGAGGAGCTGCAGAAAGCTGAGGTATGGAGACACACTCATGGAGAGAGTGGGTGCCAGAGTACCTAGCTGGCTTTCTCTGGTGGGAGGGAGATGGAGAATCCCAACTGCATTGAACTCCTTATTCTATGACACGAAACCCCAGGTCTAGCCGAAACTCATACGGGGAGTGAGAGGGAGTAGGGACTGTGAAAAGGGAGAAGTTCACGGAAATTTAGGGGGATCTCGAAAGGGCAGAAGTCTGGTGGCGCATACAGCACTGCGCGCAGAAGACCGAATGCTGATTGTGCCGCTGGCTTTCACAAGTGGGTGGGAATCAGAGCCTCCCAACTGCGTCACTTCTAACACCACTAAACCCCATTTCAGGTGAAACCCTGGGGACTCAGACTCATATGGTCCCGGAGCTCAGGGAAGCCGGAAAGGCAGCAGTCTAGAGGCACTGCAAGAGCAAACGCGCGCACGTGCGCGTGCAGGGAAAACTTCAGCAATTACCCAGTCACTTGAGACTCAGGTGCCGTGGAGGGCAGGACCAACTGGAAGGCAAGTTGGTCCCTTAAGCCCTGAGACTCCACCCATCCCAAGCTCAACAGAGAGGCTTTTGCAGTTTTGCAAGTCTTCTATCATAAGGCTGAATCCAACAAAGAAGTTCTCCTGACATAGTGAAAATGCGAAGACAAAGGAAGAGATCACAAACAAAAGAAATGGAGGAAAACAAATGACTGGATATGGAGTTCAAAACCACGGTTATAAGGTTTTTCAAGAATATCCTAGAAAAGACGGATAAATTTAGCGAGACCCAAAGAGGAGATGAAAAAGGACCAAATAGAAATTAAACGTACACTGACTGAAATAAAAAAATATTATACAGAGACCTAACAGCACACTAGAGGAAGGCAAGAATCAAGTCAAAAATTTAAAATATAAAGAATCAGAAAACACTCAACTGGTAAAGCAAGAAGAAAAAATAATCCAAAAATGTGAAGATAATGTAAGAAGCCTCTGGGACAGCTTCAAGCGTCCCAACAGCAGAATTGTGTGGGTGCCAGAAGAAGAGAGAGAACAAGATAATGAAAACCTATTTGAAGAAATAATGACTGAAAACTTCCCCTACCTGGTGAAAGAAATAGACTTACAAGTCGAGGAAGCACACAAAACCACAAACAAAAGGAATCCAAAGAGGACCACACCAAGACACATCATAATCAAAATGCCAAGAGCAAAAGACAAAGAGAGAATATTAAAAGCAGCAAGAGAAATACAGTTAATTAACCACAAGGGAGCACCCGTACAATTGTCAGCTGATTTCTCAACAGAAACTATTCAGGCCAGAAGGAAGTGGTAAGAAATATTCAAAGTGATAAATAGCAAAAACCTACAACCAAGAATACTCTATCCAGCAAAGCTATCATTCAGAATTGAAGGGTAGATAAAGAGCTTTACAGATAAAAAACTAAAGGAGTTCATCCACACCAAACCAGTATTATATGAAATGCTGAAAGGTATTCTTTAAGAAGAGAAAGAAGAAAACGGTAAATGTGAAAATTATGAAAAACAAATACATATCTATCAACAAGTGAATTGAAAATCTGATGAACAGAATAAACTGGTGATTATAATAGAATTGGGGGCACAGAAAGCGAGTGGATTGATAATTCTCAGGGGAAAAGACGTAGGGGAGGTGCAGGGAGAGAAGACAAAAATCATACACCTATGGATGAGGACAATGGAGGGTGGGTGAGGTAAGGGCAGAGGGTGTGGTGGGAGCTAGGTGAACAATAAAGATTTATTAAAATAAAAAAATTCAAACAGCAGTTTTTATATAAGATGGATGCTTCAGAATGTGATATTTATCTTTCTCCGACTGGCTTATTTAGCTTAGCATAATGCTCTCTATGTCCATCCATGGTCTTGTGAATGGTAAGAGTTCTTTTTTTTTTTTTTTTACAGCAGTGTGGTATTCCATTGTATAGAAGTACACAGGTTTTTAATTCACTTATCTGCCGATATGCACTTAGGCTGTTTCCAAATGTTAGCTATTGTAAATTGTGTTGCTATGAACATAGGGTGCATATGTCCTTTCTGATTCGTGTTTCTAGTTTCCTGGGATATATTCCTAGAAGTGGGGTTACTGGGTCAAATGGGAATTCCATTTTTAATTTTTTGAGGGAACACCATACCGTTTTCTACAGTGAATGCATCAGTCTAAAATTTTCACCAGCAGTGCATAAGGGTTTCCTTTTCTCCACATCCTCTCCAGCATTGTTGTTTGTTGATGATGTCCATTCTGATAGGTGTGAGGTGTATTTCATTGCCATTTTGATTTGCATCTCTCAGATGATTAGTGACTTTGAAAATGTCTTTATATGTCTCTCAGCCTTCTGTAGTTCCACTTTTGAAAAGTGTCTATGTAGGTCCTTTGCTCATTTTTTTAAAAATATATATTTTATTGATTTTTTACAGAAAAGAAGGGCACTACTGGGTATGTGCCCACAACCAAGGTACATGCCCTGGACTGGAATCGAACCTAGGAGCCTTGAGTCCGCAAGCCGATGCTCTATCCACTGAGTGAAACCAGTTAGGGCCCTTTGCTCATTTTCGATAGGATTGATTATCTTCCTTTTGTTAAGTTGTATGAGTTCTCTGTAAATTTTGGAGATTAAAACCTTACCGGAGCTAACATTTGAAAATATGTTCTCCCCTGTCATGGACTTCCTTGTTGTTTTGTTGATGGTTTCTTTTGTTGTGCAGAAGCTTTTCATTTTTATATAGTCCCATTTGTTTATTTTCTCCTTAGTTTCCATTGCCCTAGTAGTTGTATTAGTAAAGATATTGCTACGTGAAGTGTTAAGTATGATACCAGTTGTAGATTTCTTATACATTTAAAAAAAATCAAATTGAGGAAGTTCCCCTCTAATTCTAGTTAGATAGCTTTGATCATTAATGGGTATTGGATTCTATCAATTGCTTTTTATACATCAAGTGATAAGATCTTATGATATTTCTTCAGTATGTTAATGGTGGATTATATTGATTAATTTTCGAATGTTGAATCAGCCTTGCAAACCTAGAATAAGTTCCACTCTTAGGTGTATGATTCCTTTAATACATTGTTGGATTTGGTTTACTAATATTTTGTTGAGTATTTTATGTCCGTTTATCAGAAATTGGTCTGTAGTTTCCATTTTTTATATTGTCTTTTATATGGTTTTGAACTTAGGGTAATACTGGCCTCATAGAATGAATCAAATGCTCTCACTACTTCTATATTATAGAAGGAATTGTAGAGAATTGATATTATTTATTCCTTAATGTTTAGTAGAATTCACTGATTTCTAAGTGTTCACTGGTAATCCTTAAATGTTTGGTAGACTTTGGTCCTGATGATGTCTATCTTTGGAAGGTTATTAATTATTGATTTAATTCTTTAATAAATAAATGGCTATTCGTATGAATTTTAGTAGTTGGTCTTTCAAGCAATTGGTTCATTTCACCTAAGTTGTCAAATATGTAGGCATACAGTTAGTCACAGTATTCCTTCATTATCTTAACGTCCATGGAATCAGGAGTGATAACCCCAACTTAATTTCTGAAATTGTTAATTCAGGCCTTTGTTTTTTCTTGGCAAGATATTTAGTAATTTAATTTATCTTTTCAAAGAACCAAAAAGGTTTTGTTAATTTTATTTTTTTTAATTTAATAAATCTTTATTGTTCAGATTATTATAATTGTTCCTCTCCCCCCACCTGTAGCTCCCCTCCATTTCCCACCTCACCCTCTGCCCTTACCTCCCCCTCACTGTCTTCATACATAGGTGTACGATTTTTGTCCAGTCTCTTCTCTTACCCCCTACACCCCTTTCCCCCCGAGAATTGTCAAGCCATTTTTTTCTATGCCCCTGATTCTATTATATTCAGCAGTTTATTCTGTTCATCAGATTGTTAATTCACTTGATTTGTAGATTCACTTGTTGACAGATATGCATTTGTTGTTCATGATTTTTATCTTTACCTATTTCTTCTTTTTCCTCTTCTTAAAGAATACCTTTCAGCATTTCACATAATACTGGTTTGGCAGTGATGAACTCCTTTAGCTTTTTCTTATCTGTGAAGCTCTTTATCTGCCCTTCAATTCTGAATGATAGCTTTGCTGGGTAGAGTAATATTGGTTGTCGGTTTTTGCTATTCATCACTTCAAATATTTCTTGCCACTCCCATCTGGCCTGCATAGTTTCTGTTGAGAGATCAGCTGACAATTGTACGGGTGCTCCCTTGTAGTTAATTAACTATTTCTCTTGCTGCTTTTAATATTCTCTCTTTGTCTTTTGCTCTTGGTATTTTAATTATGATGTATCTTGGTGTAGCCCTCTTTGGATTCCTTTTATATGGGGTTCTGTGTGCTTCCTGGATTTGTAGGTCTATTTCTTTTACCAGATGTGGGAAGTTTTCAGTCATTATTTCTTTAAATAGGTTTTCAGTATCTTGTTCTCTCTCTTCTTCTGGCACCCATACAATTCTGATATTGGTACGCTTGAAGTTGTCCCACAGGCTCCTTACATTATCTTCACATTTTGGGATTCTTTTTTCTTTTCCAGTTGAATGTTTTCTGATTCTTTGCATTTCAAATTTTTGACTTGATTCTTGCCTTCCTCTAGTCTGCTGTTAGATCTCTGTATATATTTTTTTTATTTCAGTCACTGTATGTTTCATTTCTAGTTGGTCCTTTTTTATCTCTAGTTGGTCCTTTGTCATCTCCTTTTGGGTCTCACTAAATTTATCCATCTTTTCTAAGATATTCTTGAAAAACCTTATTAGCGTGTTTCTGAACTCTATATCCAGTCATTTGTTTTCCTCCATTTCTTTTGTTTGTGATCTCTTCCTTTGTCTCCGCATTTTCACTATGCCTGGAAAACTTCTGTGTTGGATTCAGCCTTCTGATACAAGAGTTGCAAAACTGCAAAAGCCTCTCTGTTGAGCTTGGGTGGGTGGAGTCTTAGGGCTTAAGGGACCGCCTTGCCTTCCAGTCAGCCCCACCCTCCATGGCCCCTGGTCTCACATGACTTTGAGTAATCGCTGGAGCCGTCCCTGTGCGCACACACAGTGCCTCTAGACTGCTGCCTTTCCGGGTCCCCTGTGCTCTGGGACCATATGAGTCTGGGTCCCCAGGGTTTCACCCAAAACTGGGCTTTAGTGGAGTTAGAAGTGGCACAGTTGGGAGGGTCTGTCTCCTGCCCACTCGTGAAAGCCAGCGGCACAATCAGCAGTCGATTTTCTGCACACAGTGCTATGGGCTCCACCAGATTTCTGATCTTTTGTGACTCCCCTAAATTTCTGTGCACTTCTCCCTTTTCACAGTCCAAACTCCCCTTGTATGAGTCTCACCTGGACCTGGAGTTCAGTGCCATAAGATAAGGGGTTCAATGTTGGGAGTCTCCATCTCCCTCCCACCAGAAAAAGCCAGCTAGGTACTCTGGCACCCACTCTCTCCATGTGTGCATCTCCGTACCTCAGCTTTTTGCAGCTCCTCTGGGTCTCCGTGAGCCCCTCTCTTTCCTTCTACTTGTAGAATTTCCACTGAGCCAGCTCTCCTGTCCATTCTGATTTTTAGTTGTAGTTTTGAAATTGTTGTGTGAGGCAGCAGTGTAGGTGTTTACCTATGCCGCCATCTTGGATTCTCTCGCCATGAGGCATTTCTTTTTCTTCTGCTCCATCTCTTTATTGAGACTTCTGTGCAGAGCATAAGGCTGAGGGGATGAGCAGATAGAGTGTAGTAAAGTTGTTTTTCCCAAACCCTAGATCCCATACATTGATTTTACATAATAGATGCATTTCTGAATTACATTTTGAATTGGGTATATTAGATTTTGTTAATATCAACTCCCTTTACTCATAGAGATTAATTTTAATGATATTTAAACATCTCATAATATGGGGTGAAAAATATTTTGCTTATTTTAAGAATCTTTGTGCATTTTTTCTGTAGTAAAGTGAATTATCAACATGGTAAGTCTATTTGGGGGGTCAGCATAAAATACGGTACACCAGAACTAAATTCGGGTCTAACAATGACTAATTCACACACCACGTGTGGAGTTACATGGCTGTTGGACATAAATATTTCTCTTTGTCACTTTGCTCCCATAGTACCCACTTCAACCAGAGGCAGTGCCTTGACCCTCCATGACCTCTTTGTCACGGTGTCTGCTGCCCGAGGCTTGGGCAGTGTGCTGAGTGTTGACCTTCACAAGATGGTGGCAACCCGAAGAAAGGAATGTCAGGGGTAGGGTCCCATCGGCAGAGGCAGGGCGGCACAAAGGGAGAGCTTAAACATATATAAGACTAGTTTTTGGTAGGAGTGTGTGACTTTTAGCAGGGCAATCTATGATTCTAATCACACTCACACTGGCACCTTCCCTCCTGCTTTCCTCATCTCCCGTGCTGGTGGGCTGATGGCTGAGGGGAGCAGCAGCCGCTGGTGAGGCTGGATGCAGGCTCGTGAGGGTGGGGAGCCTGAGGCATGGGTCCCATAGGGGGCGCTCAGCCAGCCTGTGTGAGGTGCCACCTGCAGTTTGAAGGCCGGCTATGCCCCTATCATGGCAGGGGTCCCCTCATGGTGACTGTTTGTTTGGTCATTTCGGTCATGATGCCTCTTGGCCTTTTATTATTATGACTAGAGGCCTGGTGCATGAAAATTCATGCACTGGAGAGGGGGTCCCTCAGCCTGGCCTGCCCCCTCTCACAGTCCAGGAGCCCTCAGGGGCAGGAGGTGACCTGGCAATTAAAGGAAAGTGATGCTCCATCACACCTCTGCTGCTGCCAGTGCTGGTATGTAAGCCTTGGCCGGCCCTGGGAAGATGGGCATCCACCATCTGAGGCTTGCCTGTGCCACAGACCGCCTCTGGATGGCTAGGGATCTGAGAGGACTGGGGGACTCCAGAGGCAGATGTGCGGAGTGACTGGGCCCGCCTGGGGGCAGGCCCAGCCTTGCCACACGCCTACAACCCCAGCGGGACTGAGGGGACTGAGTGCTGCCATCTTGTGGCTGTGGGCACTGCCATCTTTGAGGGCATGGCAGTCAATTAGCATATTCCCTCCTTATTGGCTATGGGTGCCGCCATCTTTGCAATGGTGTGAGGGTCAGTTAGCATATTCCCTCTTTATTAGATAGGATGACATATTTTTATTTATTTCAGAGAAGGGAAAGGGAGAGAGAAATGGAAACATCAATGGTGATAGAGAATCACTGATTGGCTGCCTCCTGCATGACCCCAATGGAGATCCACCCTGCAACTCAGGCATGTGTCCTTGACCAGAACTGAACCTGGGACCCTTCAGTTCACAGGCTGATGCTCCATCCACTGAGTCAAACTAGCTAGGACTACTTCTAAGAGTTTTATAGGCTTGGTGCTTACACTCAGAACTATGATTCACTTTGAGGTTGTTGTTTTTTAAACATTTTTATTAGTTTTAGAGAGGAAGGGAGAGAGAAACATTGATTGGCTGCCTCCCACACACCCCCTATCAGGGATCAAGCCCACAAACCAGGCATGTGCTCTAACTAGAAATCAAACTGGCGACCTCTTGGTGCATAGTGCTCTAACTAGAAATCAAACTGGCGACCTCTTGGTGCATAGGATGACACTTAACCAAGTCACACCGGCCAGGGATCACTTTGAGTTTTTATATCATGAAAAGTAAAGGTCCAAATTCATTCTTTTGCATGTAGATATCCAGTTGACCTGGCACAATTTCTTTAAAAATGATTCTTTCCCCATTGAATTGTCTTGGTATATATTTGTCAAAATGGCCAGGTGGAGGTGACTAAGTTGGTTTCAGGGTCAGCAATATACCAAAAAGGTTGTGGTTAGATTCTTGGTCAGGCAGGAAACATACTTGGATTGCAGGTTCCATCCCTGGTCAGGGCACGTGCCGGAGGCAAGTGATCAATGTTTCTCTCTCACATTAATGTTCCTCTCTCTCTTTCCCTTCTCTCTCTAAAATCAATACACATATTCTCAGGTGAAGATAAAAAAAATAATAAATGCAGTGACTATAAATATGAAGGCTTAGTTCTAGACTCTCAATTATGTTTCTTTTAAAATATATTTTATAGATTTTTTATGGAGAGGGATAGAGTTAGAAACATCAATGGGAGAGTAACATCAATCAGCTGCTGCCTCCTGCAAACCTCTTACTGGGGATGTGCCCGAAACCAAGATAAATGTCCTTGATAGGAATTGAACCTGGGACCCTTCAGTCTGCAGGCTGACGCTCTATCCACTGAGCCAAACCGATTAGGGCTCTCAATTATCTTTTATTGATCTATATGTCTATCCTTTTACTAGTGTAAGCACCACACTGTCTTGATTACTGTATATTTGTAATGAATTTGGAAATTAAGAACTGTGAGGACTGCTTTATACTTCTTTTTCAAGATCATTTTAGAGATTCTGGGTTTCTTTGGATGTCTATGAATTTTGGTATCAGCTTGTCAAGTTCTGAAAAAATATTAGCTGGAGTTTTGATAAAGATTGCAATGAATGAGGTCAATTTAGGAAGTATTGACAATTTAACAATATTAAGTCTTACAATCCATGAAGCAGCATACATTCACATTTATTTATGTATCCTTTAATTTATTTAAACAATGTTTCTTTTTTCAGCGTACAAATCTTGCACTCCTTTGGTTAAATTTATTCTTAAGTGTTTTATTCTTTTTGATGCTTTGAAAAGAATCATTTTCTTAATTTTCAGTTTCAGATAGTTCATTGCTAGTGTACAGAAATATAACTCATTTTGTATATTGATGTTATATTCTGCTACCTTTCCAAACACACTTATTAGTTATAAAAGCTTTTTTTTATTGTGGATACCTTAGGAATATTATCTACAAGATCATGACTATAGGAGAGAAATCAAGATGGCAGCATAGGTGAATATCTAAGCTGCTGCCTCACACAACAATTTCAAAACTACAACTAAAAGACAGAACGGACACCATCCAGAACCACAGAAAAGCTGGCTGAGTGGAAACTCTACAACTAGAAGTAAAGAGAGGGACTCACAAAGACTCAGAGGAGTTGTAAAAAGCTGAGGTACAGAAACATGCTTGTGGAGAAGACAGGCGGAAGAGGGTCTGGCTGGCTTCCTCTAGCGGGAGGGAGATGGAAACTCCTGATGGCATTGAACCCCACTTCTGTCTGCACTGAATCCCAGCTCCAGGCGAGACTCATACGGGGGAGTCTGGACTGTTGTTAAAAGGAAGGAGTGCACAGAAACGTAGGTGAATCGTGAAAAACAGAGGTGTGGATGCACACGAAAGTGCATGCAAAAGTACGCACAAAAGTGGGCACACTGAGGGCTGACTGCTGATTGTGCCGCTGGCTTTCTCTAGCGAAAGGAAAACAGAATCTCACAACATCAATGAAATCCAGGTCAAACTGCACTGAACCCCAGTTTTGGGCAAGACCCTAGGGACCCAGACTAATACAGGTCCCTAGAGCGCACGGAAACTCAGGGCAACCGGAAAGGCAGAGATCCGGAAGATCGCGCACGAGTGAAAAGCAGAGGTCTGGAGGCAAGTGTGCATGCACAGACACAGCTGATCCTCACAATTGGCTTGGAGGTCAATTCCCCCCAGTGATGCCAATAACAATCAAGAATTAACTAAAGACTGTACACAAAGTCCACAAAGGGGTGCACTAAGAGTGTCCACCTCAGGTAACTGAGGAGGCAGAGCTCCTGGGCCACATAGGAGAGCTAGCACACAAAGCTACTTGACCAACTCAGAGAAGCAGTGAAATATGTGGAGACAAAAGAACAGATCACAAATGGAAGAAATGGAGGAAAACAAACGACTGGATATAAAGTTCAAAACCACGGTTATAAGGTTTTTTAAGAATTTCCTATAAAAAATGGATAAATTTAGTGAGACCCAAGAGGAGATGAAAAAGGACCAATTAGAAATTAAACATACACTGACTGAAATAAAAAATATTATACAGAAACCTAAAAGCAGACTAGAGGAATGCAAGAATCAAGTCAAAGATTTGAAATACAAAGAAGTAAAAAACACTCCACTAGAAAAGCAAAAAGAAAAAAGAATCCAAAAATGTAAAGATAGTGCGAAGAGCCTCTGGGACAACTTCAAGCATAACAACATCATAGTTATGGGGGTGCCAAAAGAAGAGAGATAGCAAGATACTGAAAACCTATTTGAAGAAATAATGACTGAAAACTTCCTCCATCTGGTTAAAGAAAGAGACTTACAAGTCCAGGAAGTGCACAGAACCCCAAACAAAAGGAATCCAAAGAGGACCACACCAAGACACATCATAATTAAAATACTAAGAAAAAAAAAAACAAGAAGAATATTAAAAGCAGCAAGAGAAAAACAGTTAATTACCTACAAGGGAGTCTCTGTTGAGAAATCAGATTGTCAGCTGATTTCTCAACAGAAACTATGCAGGCCAGACGGAAATGGCAAGAAATATTCAACATGATGAATAGCAAGAATCTATAATCAAGATTACTCTACCCAGCAAAGCTATCATTCAGAATTGAAAGGCAGATAAATAGCTTCACAGATGAGAAAAAAACTAAAGGAGTTCATCACCGCCAAACCAGTATTATATGAAATGCTGAAAGGTATTCTTTAAGAGGAAGAAGAATATGGTAAAGGTAAAAATTATGAATAACAAATACATATCTATCAACAAGTGAATCTAAAAATCAAGTCAATTGAAAATCTGATGATCAGAATAAACTGGTGAATATAATAGAATTAGGGGCATAGAAAGGGAGTGGACTGATAATTCTCAGGGGGAAAGAGGTGAGAGGGGGTGCAGGGAGAGACTGGACAAAAATCATACACCTATGGGTGAGGACAATGGGAGGGAGGTAAGGGCAGAGAGTGGGGTGGGAGCCAGGTGGATGAAAGATAGGGGGGGGGGGGAAATTGGAACAATTGTAATAATCTGAACAATAAAGATTTATTTTTTTAAAAAAGATCATGACTATAAATAGAGCTAGAATTACTTCTTTCTTCCAATCTGGATGTCTTTTATTTCTTTTTCTTGCTTAATTGCCCTAGACCTATAGGTTCAATACTAAATAAAAGTATGGGGGTTAGACATTCTCATCTTGTTTCTCATTTTAAAGGAAAAACATTAAATATTTAACCATGAAGTATGATGTAAGCTATAATTACATTTGGGTATATCCTTACCAGGTTGAGGACATTCCCATTTTGTCAAATGCTTTTTCCGTGTCTAGTGATATGATCATGTGTTTTTCCTTTATTGTGTTAACTAGAGGCCCAGTGCACGAAACTCGTGCATGGGGGGCAGGGGTTGTCCCTCAGCCCAGCCTGCACCCTCTCTAATCTGGAACCTCTCAAGGGATGTCCAACTGCCTGTTTAGGCATGGGATCAGGCCTAAATGGGCAGTCGGACATTCCTCTCACAATCCAGGACTGCTGGCTCCCAAATGCTCGCCTGCCTGTCTTCCTGATTGCCCCTAACTGCTTCTGCCTGCCAATCTGATCACCCCGTAACCACTCCCCTGCCAGCCTGATTGATGTCTAATAGCTCCCCTGCCAGCCTGATTGCCCCTAACTGACCTCCTCTGCCAAACTGGCACCCCTAACTTCCCTCCCCTGAAGGCCTGGTCAACCCTAACTGCCCTCCCTTGCAGGCCTGCCCCCCCCCTCAACTGTTCTCCCCTGCAGGCCTGGGTCCCTGGCCAACTACCCTTCCCTGCAGGCCTGGTTGATCCCAACTTTCCTCCTCTACTACCCTGGCCATCCCTAACTTCCCTCCCCTGCAGGCTTGATCACCAACTGCCCTCCCTTGCAGGCCTGGTCCCTCCCAAATGCCCTCCCCTGCTGGCCTGATAGCCCACAACTGCCCTCCCTTGAAGACCTGGCCCCTCCTAATTGCTCTCCCCTGCTGGCCATCTGGTGTCCACATGGGGGCAGCCATCTTTGACCACATGGGGGCAGCCATCTTGTGTGTTGGAGTGATGGTCAACTTTCATATTACTCTTTTATTAGATAGGATAGAGGCCTGGTGCATGGGTGGGGGCCAGTTGGTTTGCCCTGAAGGGTGTCCTGGATCAGGGTGGGAGTTCCCTTGGGGCATGGGGTGGCCTGGGCAAGGTGGCCTTTGGTAGTCTTCAGGCCAGCCACACCCCCCAGTAACCCAAATGGAGGCCCTGTTTTCTGGGATTTATTTATCTTCTATAATTGAAACTTCGTAGCCTTGAGTGGAGGCTAGGGCAGGCCACGATGGGCAGAAGACTTGGCTTCCTCCTTTGCCAGGAACAACCCAAGCCTCTGGCTGGCTCCAGCCCCATGACTGACACCATTTTTGTTGGGATTTATTTATCTTCTATAATTGAAACTTTGTAGTCTTGAGCGGAGGCCAGGGCAGGCCAGGGCAGGTGGAAAGCTTGGCTTTCTCCATCACAAGGGGCAACCCAAGGCTCCTGCTCTCTCCAGCTCTATGGCCACTTCCATATTTATTAGCTTAATTTGCATACTCACTCTTCATTGGAAGGTGGGCGTGGCTTGTGGGAATAGTGTTAATACAGTCAATTTGCATGTTTCTCTTTTATTAGATAGGATATAGCATTTTATGTTCATTGACTGATTTTTGGATGTCAAACCAGACTTACATTCCTGGATTGAATTCCATTTGATAATGGTATCCTTTATATATGCTGGTTGGATTATTTTTGTAGTATTCTGTAGGGGAATATTGTGTTTATATCCAGAGGGAATATTGTTCTGTAGTTTCTTCTGTAATTTTTTTTTATATCAGGGTAATGCTCACATCAAAGAATATATTGAGATGTGTTTTCTCTTCTATTTTTGGAAGAATATTAAAGGTTTTAAAAAATATATTTTTAAAAGTATTTAAGAGAGAAAGGAAAGAGGGATAAAACATCAATGATGAGAGAAAATAATCATTTGGTTGCCTCCTGCATGCTACACACTGGGGAATGAGCCAACAACCCAGGCATATGCCCTGACTGGGAACTGAACTATGACCTCCTGATTCATAGATTGATGCTCAACTACTGAGCCATGCCAGCTGCGCTATTTGTTCTTAATTTTCCTTTAAAATTTGGTATAATGAACCAGTGAAGTTGTCTAGGTCTTGGTGTTGTTGTTTTTTTTTCTTCTTTTTTTTTAAATTAAAACTTTATTATTCAGGTTATTATATTTGTTTCTCTTTTTCCCCCCACCATAGCTCCCCTCCATCTGGCTCCCACCCTTCCCTCTACCCTTACCTCCCTCCCATTGACCTCATCCACAGCTGTATGATTTTTGTACAGTCTCTCCCTGTACACCCCTCATCCCTTTCCCCCTGAGAATTATCAGTCCACTCCCTTTCTGTGCTCCTGATTCTATTATATTCACCAGTTTATTCTGTTGATCAAATTTTTAATTCACTTAATTTTTAGATTCACTTGTTGATAGATATGTATTTGTTGTTCATAATTTTTTGGCTTTTACCTTTTTCTTCTTCCTCTTCTAAAAGAGAAACTTTCAGAATTTCATATAATACTGGTTTGGAGTTGAGGAACTCCTTTAGCTTTTCCTTCTCTGTGAAGCTCTTTATCTGCCCTTCAATTCTGAATGATAGCTTTGCTGGATAGAGTATTCTTGGTTGTAGGTTCTTGCTATTCATCACATTGAATATTTCTTGCATCGTTTCTGTTAAGAAATCAGCTGACATTCATATGGGTGCTCCTTTGTAGGTAATGAACTGTTTTTCTCTTGCTGCTTTTAATATTCTCTCTTTGTCTTTTGCTCTTGGTATTTTAATTATGATGTGTCTTGGTGTAGTCCTCTTTGGATTCCTTTTATATGGGGTTCTGTGTGCTTCTTAGACTTGTAAGTCTATTTCTTTTACCAGATGTGGGAAGTTTTCAGTCATTATTTCTTTAAATAGGATTTCAGTATCTTGCTCTCTCTCTTCCTCTGGCACCCCCACAATTCTGATGTTGGTACGCTTGAAGCTGTCCCAGAGGCTCCTTACATTATCTTCACATTTTTGGATTCTTTTCTCTTCTTGCTTTTCCAGTTGAGTGTTTTCTGATTCTTTATATTTCAAATTTTTGACTTGATTCTTGCCTTCCTCTTGTCTGCTGTTAGGTCGCTGATTAATATTTTTTATTTCAGTCATTGTATGTTTAAATTCTAGTTGGTCGTTTATCATCTCTAGTTGTTTTTTTTTTTCATCTGCTCTTGGGTCTTGCTAAATTTATCCATCTTTTCTAGGAAATTCTTGAAAAACCTTATATGCATCGTTTTGAACTCTATATCCAGTTGTTTCTTTTCCCCCATTTCTTTTGTTTGTGATCCCTTCCCTTGTCTTGACATTTTCACTATGGCGGGGAAACTTCTGTGTTGGATTCAGCCTTATGATACCAGACTTGCAAATGCACAAAAGCCTCTCTGTTGAGCTTGGGATGGTGGAGTCTCAGGGCTTAATGGACCACCTGGCCTTCCAGTTGGCCCCGCCCTCCATGGCCCCTGAGTCTCACGTGACTGGGTAATCGCTGGAGCGGTCCCTGTGCGTGCACACTCTCTAGCCGTGCCTCTAGACTACTGTCCCCCGCCCCCCGGCTCCCCTGCGCTCTGGGACCATATGAGTCTGGGTTCCCAGGGTTTCGCCCAAAACTGGGGTTTAGTGGAGTTAGAAGTTGCACAGTTGGGAGGGTCTGTCTCCCGCCCACTCGTGAAAGCCAGTGGCACAATCAGCAGTCTGTCCCCTGCGCACAGGGCTGTGCGCGCCATCAGACTTCCAATCTTTTGCGACTCCCCTAAATTTTCGTGCACTTCTCCCTTTTCACAGTCCATACTCCCCCCGTATGAGTTTCGGCTGGATCTGGGGTTTAGTTTTGTAGGATAAGGAGTTCAATGCCATTGGGAGTCTCCATTTCCCTCCTGCCAGAGAAAGCCAGCCAGGTTCTCAGGCACCCGCTTTCTGCACGCTCGCGTCTCTGTACCTCAGCTTTTTGCAGCTCCTCTGGGTCTCTGTGAGCCCCTCTCTTTCCTTCTAGTTGTAGAATTTCCACTCAGCCAGCTTTCCTGTGGTTTTGGACGATGTCTGTTCTGTCTTTTAGTTGTAGGTTTGAAACTGTTGTGCGAGGCAGCAGTGTAGGTGTTTACCTATGCTGCCATCTTGGATTCTAGCCTTGGTTTTTCTTTTTGTGGTTTTTGGATTACTAATTTAATCTCTTTATAGAGGTCTATTCCAATTTTCAATTTCTTCTTTAATCAGTTTCAGTACAGTATATTTTTTAAAATATATTTTTATTGATTTAAGAGAGGAAGGGAAAAGGAGAGACAGAAACATCAATGATGAGAAAGAATCATTGATTGGCTGCCTTCTGCCTGCCCCCAATTGAGGATCAATCCCACAACCTGGGCATGTGACCTGACCAGGAATCAAACTATGACCTCTTGGTTCATAGGTCAACACTCAACCATTGAGCCATTCCAATTGGGCAAGTATATCTTTTTAGAAAATGTCCATTTCTTCTAGGTTATCTAATTTGTTAACATGTAGTTAATCATACTATTCCTTTATAATACTCTTTATTTTTTTAATGTCAGTAGTGACGTACCAATTTTGTTCCTGATTTTAGTAACGAGTATTCATGCTTGGTCTTAGTGAGTATAGCTAACATTTGTCCATTTTGTTGTCCTATACTTTATGTTTATTTCCATTCGAATCTTCATTATTTTCTTCCTTCTGTTTGCTTTAATTTAGTTTGTCCTGCTTTTCGCAATAATTATGTGAAGCCATAAATTAAATCTCAAAATATTTAAAAGGATTTAAGTAATATAAAATGTTTTACAATCAAAAGAGCATGCAATTAGAAATCACTATCATGAGGATATCTGGGGATTTCACAAATATGTGGGGGAAAGATATACTCATTAAAAACTATTGGGTTTAAAAAGAGAACAAAGGTAAATTACACATTAATTTGAGATGAAAGAAAATGAAAACACTACATACCAAAACTTATGAGATGCAATTAAAGCAAAGCTTAGATTTAAAAAAAAGGGGGAAAGATGTCAATAACCTAATCTTCTACATCATGAAACTGTAAAAAGAATACAAATTTAACACAAAGCTTGTAGGAGGATGCAGAAATTCGAAAATTAATGAGATTGAGAACATGAAAACAATAGAGAAAAATCAATGAAACCATAATTTTGATTTTTAAAAATAACAAAAGTAACAAATAATTAACTACACTGACCAAGAAAAAGAGAAAAAAGTGAGAGAATTCACATTACTAAAATCATGACTGAAATAAGGATTGAAAGACAATACTATAAATAGGTGATTTTCAACTGGTGTGCAGCAAGAATTTTTAAAACACACAATTCTTGACTGTTTAGTTAGGGGCATTGACCACTATTCCCTTAGATTGTCAAATTTAAAAAATGACAACAGACAACACAATATCTGTCTATTGTGAATGAATCAAAATCACACCTATTTTTGTCATATTGGCAAAAAATATATTTTTTGGTGTGATACAGAATTTTAATTAGTTTATATATGCCATGAGATTAAAAAGGTTGCAATTTGCTGTTATAAACAATTGTATGACAATTAGATAACCTAGAAGAAATAAACATTCCGAGAAAGACACAAACTACCAAAAATGAATTAAGAAGAAATATAAACTCTGAAAAGACCTATAACAATTAAATAGATGAAATTAGTTATTTTTTTAAGAAAGTTTCTGCCCAGCTGGTGTGGCTCAGTGGTTGAGTATTGACATATGAACCAGGAGATCACAGTTCAATTCCTGGTCAGTGCACATACCTGGGTTATGGCATTAATCCCCAGTGTGGGGTGTGCAGGAGGCAGCCAATCAGTGATTCTCTCTCATCATTGATGTTTCTATCACCCTCTCTGTCTCCCACTCCCTTAAAACCAATAAAAGTCTTTTTAAAAACTTTCTATAGAGAAAAGCCTAGAACCAGATGGCTGCATTGGTGAATTCTACTGTGATATCCTATATAATAAAAGGGTAATATGCAAATTGAGCCTAATGGCAGAACAGCCAGTTGCTATGACGCACACTGACCACCAGGGGCAAATGCTCAATGCAAGAGCTGTCCCCTAGTGCTCACTTCCTCAGAATCTGGCTCAAGGCTGGCCAGTGCAGCAGCAGTGGTTGGAGCCTCTCTGGTCTCTGTAGCAGCACTAAGGATTTCTGACTAACAGGAAGCAGGCCTACACCAGCAGATGGACATCCCCCAAGGGCCCTTGTGTTGTCAGAGGGCTGTCTGACTGCCATCTTAGGCCTAATCCACCAGGGAGCAGGCATAAGCTGTCAGTTGGACATCCCCCAAGGGATCCCACACTGCGAGAGGGCACAGGCTGAGCTGAGGGTACCACCCTCCCCTGCCCGAGTGCATGAATTTTCGTGCACTGGGCCTCTAGTTGTTTTTTATAAGAAATATATATTTGGTATTCATCCTGTTCCTAGCACAGAACTCCTAAAACCCTTGGAATTTCCTAAGTGATAAGAATGATAAAGGTATTGTCTTGTTATACATAACAAGCCCTTTTCAACATCAGAGTTTATATTAATGAGGTGATCTTTGCAAAGCTCCAAGTAACCTAAGGATGAAGATTGATTGCCAGGTAAAAAACCATAATTAGAGAGGTGGATCTTTCAGTTTCTTCCTACTTCCCTCCTGCCACCACACCTGAGGGGAGGGGAGAGGGGCTGGAAGTTGACCTAATCATCAATGGCCAATGATTTAATTAATCATGCCTATGTAATGAAGCCTTCATAAAATAAAATATCTGAACTGTGAGGTTGGTAAACACATGGAGGTGCTAGAAGATTCACTCTTCCAGAGAAGGCATGGAAGCTCCATGCCCTATGCAATTATTCCATCTGCTGTTCCTGAGTTATATCCTTTTATAATAAACTGATAATTTGGTAAATTAAATGGTTTCTTGAGTTCTGTGAGCTGCTTTAGCAAATTAATCAAACCTGAGGAGGGGGTCATGGGAACCTCCAATCAGAAGCACAGATAACCTGGACTTGCAATTGGCATCTGAAATGGGGGTGGAAGTGGTGTTATAGGACTGAACACTCTATTTGTGGGATCTGATGCTATCTCCTGGGAGATAGTCAGAAGTGAGTTAAAACAGGACACCTAGCTAGTATCACAGAATTGCTTGATGTGAGGAAAATCCACACACATGGTGTCAGCAGTGAAGTACTGTGGTAGCAGAGTATTGAGAACAGAGGAGACACACAGGAGTGTGTTTTTCTTTCCATCTACCAATATTTAAAGAAGAATAAATACCACTTTACAAATTTCCCAAGTATTATTAAAAAATTAGAGGCCTGGTGCATGAAATTTATGTACAGGTGGGGTCCCGAGGTCTGGCCAGTGATCAGGGTTGATTGGGGCCAGGCCGATCAGGGCCAGACCAGAGTGGAGGTGACAGTTGCTGGGCTGGGCATGGAAGAAACATACACCAGACACTGACACTGCCATCATTGGTGCCTCACCACTGCGTGGTTACCTGCTTCCCTCCTACCCACCTTCCCTTGCCACCACCATGGTGGGCAGGTGGTGGGCCAATTGGGGCCTGCTGGCCAGGGGGAGGGACAGAGCATGGGAGGTTGGCCGACGGCCCCAAGGAAGGAACAGCCCCTTGGACCCCTGAAAAAGGGGCCATGTCTGCTGCCACCAATCCCTGGTTCCCTGTCCTGGCCCTAGGGCAAGGCAGAGGAACTGTGGGAGGTTGGCTGTGGGAGTGCACTGACCACCATGGGGCAGCTCCTGCATTGAGTGTCTGCCCCCTGGTGGTCAGTACACATCACAGCGACTGGTTGTTCCAGTTGCTTAGGCAGATAGATGATAGATAGATAGATAGATAGATAGATAGATAGATAGATAGATAATAGATAGATAGATAGATAGATAGATAAATTGAAGCATATTAAATTTTCAAAGTTTTTAAAAAAATCTTTAGTGTTCACAGGTAAAAAAAATCTTCATTGTTGAAAGTATTACATATGTCCCCCTTTTTTTTACCATTAACCCCTTCTAGCCCGTCCCCGCCCCCCAACACAAATCTTCACCACACTATTGTCTGTGTTCATGGGTTATGCATATATGCATACAAGTTCTTTGATCAGTCTCTTACCACCCACCCAGCCCCTCTGGGACTTGACAGACAGGCTTGTTCTATGCTTCTATGTATGGATCTATTTTGTTCATTAATTTATATTGTTCATTAGATTACACATATGAGATCATGTGATATTTGTATTTCTCTGATTGGCTTATTTTGCTAGCAAAATACTCTCCAGGTCCCTCTATGCTATCTGAAAGGGTAAGAGATCCTTCTTTTTTACTGCTGCATAGTATTCCATGTTATGAATGTACCACAGCTTTTTTATCCACTCATCTATTGATGGGTATTGAGGCCATTTCCAGATCTTTGCCATTGTAAATTGTGATCTGTCTTTGAGAATGACCCATGTGCACTTGAGAAGATTGTGTACTCTGCAACTTTGGGGTGAAATGTTCTGTAAAAGTCAATGAAATCCATCTTATCCAGTGTATCACTTAGTCATTGTTTCCTTATTGATTTTTTTGTCTGGAAGATCTACCCAGTGAAGTCCTCTACAATGACTGTGTTATTGTAAATCTCTCCCTTAAAGTCCTCCAAAAGTTTTTTTAGGTGCTCCTATATTGGGTGCACATGTTTATCAGGATTATATTGTCTTGTTGGATCAATCCTTTTAGTATTATGTATTGACCATTACTGTCCCTTGTGATAGCCTTCATTTTGAAGTCTATTTTGTCAGATATGAGTATTGCTACTCCAGCTTTTTTGTTTTTTTCCAATTGCATGGAAATTTTTTTCCCATCCCTTCACTTTAATCCTCTGTGAGTCTTATCTTCTCAGGTGGTTCTCTTGTAGAAAACATATATTTGGGTAATGTTTTCTTACCTATTCACATATCCCATGTCTTTAAAAAAAGTTTTAGCCCCAGCTGGGCTAAAAAAAATCAATAAAAATACATGAAAATAAATAAAAATATTTATTGATTTCAGAGAGGAAGGGAGAGGGAGAGATAGAAACATCCATGGTGAGAGAGAAATATTAATGGGCTGCCACCTGCACATGCCACATTGGGGGTTGAGCCAGTAATCCGAGCATATGCCCTCATTGGGAATGAAACTGTGACCTCCCAGTTTATAGGTCGATGCTCAACTACTGAGCCACATCAGCCAGGGAACCCTATGTATTTTGATTGAAGCATTTAATCCACTTGTATTTAAGATTATTGGTACATACTATTTATTGCCATTTTAATTCTTTATGTATCTCTCTCTCTCTCATTATTATTACAGCAGTCCCTTTAGCATTTCCTTGCAATGCTGGTTTGCTGGTGATAAACTCCTTTATCCTTTTTTTTTTTTTTTGGTATGGGAAGTTCATTTCAATATCTATTTTGAATGATAGCCTTGCTGGATATAATAGTCATGGTTTCATTCATTACCTTAAATATGGCCTATAATGTTTCTGATAAAAAATTGCTGACAGCCTTATTGGAGCTCCTTTGTACGTAACAAATTCCTTTTCTCTTGCTGCCTTTAATATTCTCTCTTTGTCTTTAACTTTTTGAATTTTAATTATGCTGTTTGTGGGCATGGGCCTGTTTGAGTTTTACTTGCTTAGGACTCTCTGTGCCTCCTGAACTTGTGTCCTTTTCCTTCATCATGTTAAGGAAGTTTTCTGACATTATTTCTTCAACATGCTCTCTATCCCTTCCTCTCTTTCTGCCTCTTCTAGCTCACCTACTATTTGAATATTGTTATGTTTCATGTTGTTCTACAGCTCCCTTAAGCTACACTCCTGTTTTTTTTTTAATTGTTTTTTTCTTTTTGGTTCTCTGATTTATTTCTTTCTATCCTGTCTTCTAAACTCACTGATCTGATCCTTGGCTTCCCATAATCTGCTGTATATTCCTTCCAATGTGTTCTTATTAGTTCTATGTCATCCTTCATTTCCAATTGGTCATTTTTCATAGTTTTTACATCTTTCTCATGCTGTTGATTGAGCATCCTTGTAATCCTTATAATCATCATTCTGAACTCTATATCTGACACATTTCTTAAAACACACACACACACACACACACACACACACACACACACACATATATATATATATATATATATATATATATATATATTGATTTCAGACAGGAAGGGAGAGGAAGAGATAGAAACATCAATGATGAAAGAGGATCATAGATCAGCTGCCCCTTGCATGCCCCCTACAGGGAATCAAGCCCACAACCCAGGCATGTGTCCTTGACCAGAATCGAACCCAGAGCCCTTCAGTCCACAGGCCAATGCTCTATCCACTGAGCCAAACCAGCTAGGGCTATCTGATACTTTTCTTATATCCATTTCATTTATCTCTTCTAGAGAATTCTCTTGTTCTTTCATTTGGTGCTTGTTCTTTGTCTCTCCATTTTGGCTGCCTGTTGGGGTTTGTGTCCATGTATTAGGTAGATCTGCTACAATTTCTAGTCTCTTATACGGAACAATTTATGATGGCTAAAATGAAAAGGGTGGAAAAGAAAAAGTTTTGGTGAGGGTGATAAGCAACAAGCCCTCTAACATTGCTGATGGGAATGTAAAATGCCTTGGAAAATAGATTGGCAGTGCTTCAAGATGTTAAACACAGATTTATTTTATGACTAAGCAATTCCATTCCTTGGTATATACCCAAGAGAAAGAAAAATACATGGCCACACAAAACTTAAACACAAATATCCATAGCAGCATTGTTTATAATAGCCAAGGGAAAAAAAAACAAATATTCATCAAATGAGATATAGATAAATAATATGTGATATGTATCATAAAATATATTTGGCAATTAAAAGAAAGAAGTACTGAAAGGTTATAATATGAATGAATCTTAAAACAATATACTAAGTGAAAGAAGTCACAAAAGACTATGTTTTATTATTCAATTTGTAAGAAATTTCCATATTAGTAAATGTATAGAGGCAGAAAGTAGATTAGGGGTTGCCTGGGGATGGCAAAAGGGTAGGGATAGGAAATTATTGAAAATGGATACCAGATTTCTTTTGGGGGTAATAAAAATGTTCTAAAATTAGATTGTGTGATGGCTGCCCAACCCAGTGAATGTACTAAAAAAACACTGCTTAGTACTCTTTTTTTTAAAAAAAATATGTTTTTACTGATTTCAGAGAGAGGAAAGGAAAAGGAGAGATAGAAACATCAATGATAAGAAACAATCATCAATCGGTGTCTCCTTCAGGCATCCCAACTAGGAATTGAGCCTGCAACCTGGCCACGTGCCCTGACTGGGAAATGAACCATGATCTCCTGGTTCATAGATCGATGCTGAACTACTAAGCTACATTGGCTAGCTTATTTGTACTCTTTATGTGGGTTAATTATATGGCATATAAATTATACCTCAATAACACTGTTAAAGAGAAAAAATTATACAATAAATAATAACAATGTGTTGTGGGATTATAACACATGTACAAGTAAAATATAAAACAACAATAAAGAATGAGAGGGGAAATACACAGTAGTAAAGTTCTTCCATTATCCACAAAGTCACATAATATTATTAAAGGTATACTGTGATAATATAAAATGAATATTGTAAACTCCAGATGAGGGCTTGGATATTTTACCAAGGGAGAGAAGCAGACTATAAAACAGAGAGCTCTAAATCTTCCCAAAGGAAATGACTTCATTTGTACAATGTGGAGATCAAGCCTAAAGTTGCTCTTAAAAACAGTGGAGATATGTGGTATAATAAAAATATATATTTGGTCTTTGTCTCTCGTTCCTGGCACAGAGCTCCTAAAACCATTAGGGTTTCCTAAATGATAGAAGCATCTTTTTTATTCACAACAAGTTTCTTTTCATCACATCTGAGTTTATTATTAACAAGGTTATACATGGTGGGACTCCCCAAATGTGTAGCTGGCCGGGCAAAAGTGAATTTGTGGTGGTGGGGCATTTTTGTAAGATGCAGCCCTTAACCTGTTGGATCTACATTCAATTGATGAATTAGTGTCAGTACTGAATTGATCCCTGGCCAGGTAGCTCAGTTTGTTTGAGCATCCTCCTGAGAGACCATGGTTGTGGATTCGATCATAGTCAGGGCACATGCAAGAATCAACCAATGAACCCATGAATAAGTGGAACAACAAAAATCTCTCTCTCTCTGAAATAAAAAGAAATGTAAAACAGAAATAATTGAATCAAGTTGTAGGACACACAGTTGCTGGAGAATTAGAAAACTGGTTTGGTGTTGAAGAACACAACACTTTGGGTGTTATAAAGTCACTACACATGGTGCGGCATTATCTCTTTTAGAGGATAATGGTAGATTCATTAGAGATATAGAGTAAATTCTAGGTCAGCTATTTAAGAGAGAAAACTAGAACTAATCTGTTACTAGAACAATTTATGCCTCAGGGCATTGTTAACAATAATAGTGCTTACCCAGCAGGTGTGGCTCAGTTGAACATCAAGAGGTCCCAGCTGAATTCCTGTTCAGGGCACAGGCCAGGGTTGTGGGCTTAATCCCCAGTAGGGGGCATACAGCAGGCAGCTAATCGGTGATTCTCTCTTATCAATGTTTCTATCTTTCTCCCTCTCCTTTCTTCCTATAAAAAAAATCAATAGAAACATATTTAATAAATAAGTAAATAAGTTATATTAAAAAACAACAGAGCAATCAGCAGATAATTCGTGGCATTTAAAAGCTCTTTGTGGCCCTGGCCAGTTTTGCTAAGTGGTTAAAGCATCAGCCTGAGGACCAAAGGGTCACGGGTTTGATTCCTCCTGATCAAGGGCACACATACCTTGTGGTTTGAACCCTGGCCATGGTTGGGGTGCATGAGGGAGGGAACCAATTGCTGTATCTCTCACATTGATGTTTCTCTATCTTTCTCTCTTTCCCCATTCTCCCTTCCTTCCACTTTCTCTAAAAATCAATGGAAATATATCCTCGGGTGAGGATTAACAAGCAAACAAACAAACAAACAAATAGCTGTGTGTGTTCAGAGAAATAGTCAAAGAGAGCCCTGACAAAACACCTGATTGTGAGCATACCTAAAGCTTTGCCCACTGAGGAGCAAAATCTGAGGTGCCATACTGTATGGTGAAATAGGCTCTTTTTATTAAGGAGCCAGCCTTATGTGCACTTAGTGATTATCTCGCTGTTGGCCTTGAAAACAACATATTTCTATCCAATTAAAAATGCACCTGGCATGGCATTGAAATTATGGGCATATCTAATCTCTGGCCTGCAAGGTCAGACAGCTGGGGTTAGCCTTCTCACCACATCACAAGATAGGTCCATATTCCAACATCTAGCAGGGGATAAGGAGTAGTCAACAGGAACCATTGTGGCCCACTGAGACCCTCTCCCCCAAGGCTGTTTGTAGATTTTAAAACAAGGGAAAAAAATGTGGTTTGGATCTTTAAAAAGGGCTGCATATCCCTGAGGCAGTATCGATAATGAGTGTGTGGACTCCACCTGCGTGTGGTGCCCTTGTGGCCGTCACTGGATGGCCAGCTCAATAAATCCTTGCTTGCTTATTACCAACCTAGCAGACTCCATGGTCATTTGCAACTAATTGTGAAAATCGCCCCATAACATTTAGAGGCCCCAGCGAGATACCTGGAGGAGGTGAAAGAGACCCCAAGTCAGTGGGCCAGAGGCTCTCCTTCCTTTTCCAGGAGGTGATAGGGATGCCCACTCAGTGGGCCAGAGGCTCTCCTTCCTTTCCCAAAAGGTGAGAGGGGCCCCCACTCAGTGGGCCAGAAGCTCTCCTTCCTTTCCCAGGAGGTGAGAGGGACCCCCACTCAGTGGGCCAGAGGCTCTCCTTCCTTTCTGGGGACCAAGGCCGGAGGTGGAAGCCCCAAGAATTTATTGAAAAAGGGGAGAACGGTCTCACAGAAGGTAAGTCACAGGCGCCTAGGTTTAGATCTCAAGGGTAAGAGTCTGTTGGAGGGCTGGACACAGCATAACCTCCAGACTCTGGCCGGAGGACACAGAGGTGTCCTCGGCCCAGGACAAGTGTAGTTGAGTCTGGACTGTTTGTCTTGTGTTTATCGTGTTAGTGTCAGGATTGTTTGTTCTGTGTCTGTTTGTGTCAGTCTTCGTCAAAATGGGTCAAGGTTCATCTGTGTCTCTGTGTTCCCCTTTACAATATTTTTTGAAAAATTTCCAGGACTTCAAAAAACAGGCGGATGATAATGGCTCTGATGTTAATGCTCTTGATTTACAGAAATTTTGTGAACAGGAGTGGCCCACCTTTGGAGTTGGCTGGCCATCTGAGGGTTCTTTTGATCTCCAGTCTGCATATCAGGTCCACCATGCAGTCTACAGACGGCCTGGTCACCCTGATCAGATCCCATATATTCAGGTTTGGGTTGACATTTTAACAGATGCCTCTGGTCTTGCCTCCCAAGGGGAAAATCAGGACAGAGGCAGAAAATTTTATTGGCCTCCCCTCAGAAGGGAAAGCCACCCCAGGTCCTACAAGGGGAGGAGGAAGAGTCCTCTATTTCCACACCTCCATATGTACCCCCTGGCCTGGGACAAACCGCCCCGGCTGTCCAGGACCCCCAAGTGAGTCAGTCAGCGGCGTCTCTGCCAGAACCCCTTTTGTTCCCCCACTCCCATTGTTTCCCCTCCCAATCCACCCTATTCCCCTTCCAACCCCTTTAGTCCACACCATACTAGGCGGGGGACGACTTACAGGGAGAGTTCAGGAAGAACGGACCCACAGGCCACTCACGTCCTGCCCCTGAGATAGGCAGGGCCCCCAGACACCAGATGGAACAGATAACCATTTATGATCTATGTCCCATTCTCCACCAGTGATCTCTACAACTGGAAGAAATAGAACCCATCCTTTTCCCAGAGTCCTCAGGGGTAGATCTCCCTATTGGAGTCTGTCTTTTTCACCCATCAACCCACGTGGGATGACTGCCAGCAGCTTTTACAGACCCTTTTACCTCTGAGGAGAGAGAGGTAAAAGGGCAGAAGAGAGGAAACTAGTCCTCGGCCCCAATGGGCAGCCTACAGGGGACCCTGGGTGGGTGGAAGCAGTCTTTCCCAGTGGGAGGCCGGTTTGGGATTTTATTGATCCCTGGGGAAGAGAAACCTTAGATCGGTATCGCCAGACTCTACTAGGGGGGGGGCATCTGGGCAGCAGCCCGGAAGCCCACTAACCTTTCCAAAGTCTCATAGTCCACTCAAGGACCCAACGAGAGCCCTGCTGCCTTCCTGGAATGACTCTGTGAAGCCTATCGGATATATACGCCCATAGATCCAGATGCTCCAGAAAACAGGCGGGCCATAAATGTAGCATTCATAGCAAATGTAGCAGTCAACCCCAAATATTCGGAAAAAAACTACAGAAGTTAGATGGCTTTGAGGGGAAGTAACTGTCTGAGCTGGTCGAAGTAGCCCAGAAAGTTTTCAATAATCGAGAAGACCCAATCACTGACTTAAATCGAAGGATGGCTAAGGTCCTCCTAGCAATGAACGAGGGGAAAGGAACCAAGAAGAAAGGGCGCTACAGTGGGCGAGGCCCCCCTCAAAGTAGGCTGTGAAAAGACCAGTGTGCCATTTGCAAGGAGAGAGGGCAATGAAAAAACGAGTGCCCAAAGAGAGGACGAGTCATCCCAATCCTGGTGGAGGAGGTAGATTAGGGAAGTCAGAGCTCTGGAGCCCCCTGGAGTCCCAGGTAACCTTACAGTAGGGGGGGCAACCTGTAGACTTTTTGGTAGATACCGGAGCCACATTTTCAGTGCTCAAGACACCAATTGGCCCCACGTCTAAGGAGCGGGTACCCATTCAAGGGGCGAAGGGGAAGGTCCGGTCCTACCCATGGATGAGGGGTCAGATTTCAAACTTAGGAACCAGATTGACTACCCATCCCTTCCAGGTTATGACAGAGTGCCCTTACCCCTTGCTAGGCCGAGATCTTCTAACAAAATTAAAGGCCACCATTACTTTTGAAGAAGGCCATCCCGAAGTAAGACTGGAGATGGCGGGTGTGTTCCTGCTAACATTGCCACAGGAGGAAGAATACCGGCTGCATAAGGAGCCCAAATGGCTGCCCAACTCCTGGCTCCCAGTCCTGCGGGCAGAGATACCACAAGTATGGGCCAAAGACAACCCTCCTGGGCTGGCCGCTCACCGACGACCTATAATCGTCCAACTCGTGAGTAATGCCAAGCCGATTCGGGTAAAGCAATACCCCGTGAGCCAAAAGGCCCGGATGGGAATTGCTAAGCACATCTGGAGGCTGTGAGAGGCAGGAATACTTGTTCCCTGCAACTCCCCTTGAAACACCCCCTTTGCTGCCAGTACAGTAGCCTGGCACTGATGACTACAGGCCTGTACAAGATTTGAGGAAGTTGAACAAACGGGTAGAGACCATTCATATAACTGTGACCAACCCGTACACCCTCCTGAGCCACCTACGGCCAGAGTGCAGATACTACACTGTCCCTAGACTTAGAGGATGCCTTCTTCAGCCTCCCCCTAGCCCCACAGAGCCGCTCCATCTTTGCCTTTGAATGGATAGATCCCGAGAAAGGCAGTTCTGGCCAGCTAACTTGGACTAGGCTCTCCCAGGGATTTAAGAACTCCCCAACTTTATTTGGCGAAGCCTTGAGCCAAGACCTCATAGCCTACCGACTAAACCACCCCAACTTGACCCTCCTCCAGTATGTAGATGACCTCCTAGTAGCAGCAGAGGACTCAGAAGAGTTCCTCAAGGCGACCAGGGACTTACTACAGGTACTGGCGGATTTAGGGTACCGGGTATCAGCCAAGAAAGCCCAGATATGTGAAACCAAAGTAACCTACCTAAGCTACAACATACAGGAGGGGAAGAGAATTTTATCTCTGAGCTGGATACAAGCAATCCTGGTTATTTCCCCACCAACCACCAAGAGGCAGGTACGGGAGTTCCTTGGAGCTGTAGGATACTACCGACTGTGGATATTAGGATTTGCTGAGATTGCTAAACCGCTCTATGCCTGCATAGGGGGAAAGAACTCCGACTTAGTATAAACAAAAGAAGCCAAGGAAGCTTTTGAGAAATTAAAGCAGGCACTAGTCAGCACCCCCGCACTAGCCTTACCAGACCTAGAGAAGTCTTTTCTTCTGTTTGCAGCCGAAGCAAAAGGGGTGGCCAAAGGAGTGCTGACCCAGACCCTAGGGCCCTGGAGGCAGCCCATGGCCTACCTTTCCAAGAGGCTGGACCCGGTAGCAGCAGGATGGCCAAGTTGCCTACGGATGGTGGCAGCCACAGCGGAACTGGTAAAGGAGGCCAAGAAGTTAACCCTCGGCCAGGACCTTCAAGTGGTGGCCCCACATGTGGTTGAGGCACTCCTACAAAGCCCCCCTGAAATATGGATGTCCAATGCTCACATCACGCACTACCAAGTGCTCCTCTTAGATCCACCTCGAGTAAGCTTCTTGAAGACTGTGGCACTGAATCCTGCCACCCTTCTGCCTGATGGAGAAGGCAGCCCCCTACATGACTGCGGGGAGGTCCTGACTACCCTGACCTCCCTCCGTTCCGACCTGAAGGACATGCCTGTAGAGAATCTGGATGAGACTCTCTATATGGACAGGAGCAGTTTCAAAGAGGACAGGGTGTGCTATGTAGGAGCCTCCATGGTCATGGAGGTTATCTGGGCTCAGGCTCTGGGACACGGGACATCAGCTCAGAAGGCTGAGCTCATAGCCCTGACTCAGGCCCTACGGTGGGGAAAAGTGAAGAGAATCAACATATACACTGACAGCAGGCATGCCTTCGCCACCGTCCATGTAAATGGGGCCCTGTACCAGGAATGGGGACTGCTTACGTCTGGGGGAAAGGAGATCAAAAATGGCCCTGAAATTCTGGCCCTACTGGCAGCAATTTAGGGGCCAACTGAAGTCGCAGTAATAGACTGCCGAGGACACCAGAAGGGAAATTCCCCCATAGCGAGGGGAAATAGTCTAGCCAACAGGGCAGCTAAGGAGGCAGCCAAAAGACCAGTAGGGCCACTGAAGATACTAGTGGCCCTGCCAAACCGATGGCTGCTAGGCTCTCCTTCTTATACAGAGCAGGAACAGAAGCAGGCAAGGCTTCTACAAGGACAAAGGACTCAGGGAGGATGGTTGGTGTTGCCTGGGTGGCGCATATTTCTCCCTAAGGCTCTAGGAAGAACCATCATTGAACAAACACATAGAGGCACTCACCTAGGGGGAACTCAGCTGGCTGAGCTGATCCAGCAAGACTTCAACATGCCCTGACTCCAGAAACAGCAAAAAGCATCGCCCAGAGATGTAGAGCACTTGGTTTCCTTCTATGCAGGATGAGACTTTCCTGAAGAAAGACTCTGTGCAGTGCCTCAGAGCACGGGATCCTGAACAAGGTATTGGACTGAGACTTGGGGTTATCCTCTGCACACAGAAATAGGACAGCACCCCCTAAAGCATCTGTGAGAATTATCTGTGATTGTGGGTATAAAAATTAGTTATCATAGTGCATGGAACATACTAAGTGTTCAACAAATTATATGTGCTATTGATAGACAGGTTAACGCAAGTCGGGGACCGGGCAAGGTTGAGGGAAGCAGACTCCGAGGAAGCAGTCCAGGAGAGCACTGGGAGGTAGCCTTTACAGAACTCCCATCTGGACTTGGTGGCTACCGGAACCTCCTGGTTTTCATCCATACCTTTTTGGGTTGGGCAGAAGCATTCCCCACAAGAACCAAGACCGCTCAGATAGTAGTCAAAAACCTCCTCGACAAAACTGTCTCTGGGAGAGGAGAAAATGGCGGCGGAGTAGACAGATGCGTCTGGAGCTTTGTCTCTGGGCAGAGGGAGAGAGAGCGGCTGAAAGTCGCATTGGGAGTGTTTGTTGGCAAGATAAGAGTCAGTTATCCTCCAGGAGAAGGCGGAGAACTGCTGGAAGGGGCTCTCTCCGCCAGGCAGCCCCACTGCCACGGGGCTTTTGTTGGCCAGAGCCAACAGCGCGAACGCGGAGCCCGAGCCA
The DNA here is from genome assembly GCA_011751065.1 of Lasiurus cinereus. Taxonomy (NCBI): domain Eukaryota; kingdom Metazoa; phylum Chordata; class Mammalia; order Chiroptera; family Vespertilionidae; genus Lasiurus; species Lasiurus cinereus. The sequence goes on along the minus strand of JAAGEH010000031.1, from coordinate 16,846,944 downwards.
TCTTGCAGTGGGAGGTGGATGTCTGCGGCGGTCTGAAGCCTTCGGCTGGGCACCCATCGAGCAGCCAGGGACCCGGGGACCCAGAACACTGCTCTCCAATCGGCGCGGACACGCGGCGGAACCAGAGATCCACAGAGCACACGGACAGGAGAGAGAACTACATAACCAGACACCCGGAGAAGAAACACCATGGGCAGAAAAAGAAACAGCCCACATAAGACAGAAAGGCAGGTTTCACCAGAAAAGGAAGTAAACGAAATAGAACCAGAAATAAGCCTACCAGAGAAAGAGTTCAGAGAAACGATCATAATGTGGTTGAAAAGAATGGAAGACAAATTTGACAATATGAGTAAGAGCCAAGAGGAAATGAAGAAGAAACTAGAGAAGGTGCAGATTAAACAAGAAGAAATTAAAAATGACATCACTGCTATAAAGAACTCAATAGAAAGCATCAAAAGTAGACTAGAAGAAGCAGAGGACCGCATCAGTCAGCTAGAAGACATGGTAGGAAAAAATACCCAAATACAGCAGCTTCTAGAAAAAAAGTTAAAAAGCAAGAGGAGAGTCTAAGGGAACTTTGGGATAACATGAAACAAAACAACATCTGCATAATTGGGGTTCCAGAAAGAGTGGAAACTGAACAAGGATTAGAGAACGTGTTTGAAGAAATAATGACAGAAAATTTCCCCAATATAGGAAAGAAAAAACCCACACAAATCCAAGAAGCTCACACAGTCCCAAGAAAAATGAACCCCAAAAAACCGACACCGAGGCACATTATAATTAAATTGGCAAACACCGACGACAAAGTAAGAATCTTAAAAGCAGCCGGAGAAAAACAGAGAGTTACCTACAAAGGAACCCCAATAAGACTAGCTACTGACTTCTCAACAGAAACTCGTCAGGCCAGAAGGGAATGGAATGAAATATACAAAGTCATGCAAAGGAAGGGTCTGAATCCAAGAATACTGTACCCTGCAAGACTCTCAATCAAAATTGAAGGTGAAATCAAAAGCTTCACAGACAAAAAAGGACTAAGGGAATATATTACCACCAAACCAGCAATGCAAGAAATATTAAAAGGTCTGCTGTAATAAAAAGAAAGAGGAAGCAAAGAAGGAACTCGGGGGTAAGGACTAAAAATGGCAACAGATAAGTACTTATCAATAATAACTTTAAATGTAAAAGGATTAAATGCTCCAATGAAAAGACATAAAGTAACCGATTGGAAAAGAAAACATGATCCATATATCTGCTGTCTGCAAGAAACCCACCTCAGGAAAAGAGATGCACACAGATTGAGGGTGAAGGGATGGAACATGGTATTTCAGGCAAGTGGAAATGGAAAAAAAAGCTGGGGTTGCAATACTTATATCTGACAAATTAGAACTCAAAGTGAAGGACATAACAAGAGATAAAGAAGGACACTTCATAATACTAAAGGGAACAATCCCACAAGAAGAAATAACTCTGGAAAACATATACGCACCCAATGTAGGAGCACCTAAATACATAAAAAAACTCTTGGAGGATATTAAGGGAGAGATTGACAGCAATACAATCATAGTAGGAGACTAATACCCCATTGTCACCATTGGACAAATCCTCTAAACAAAAAATCAGCAAAGAAACATCAATCCTAAATTACTCTCTAGACCAGATGGAATTAATTGACATCTTCAGAACATTTCACCCGAAAGCCACAGAATATACATTCTTCTCCAGTGCACATGGGTCATTTTCAAAGATAGATCATATGTTGGGTCATAAGAAAAGTCTCTGCAAATTCAAGAAGATAGAAATCATATCAAGCATTTTCTCAGACCACAGTGGCATAAAACTGGAAATCAACTATAATAAAAACAATAGAAAGAAATCAAACACATGGGGACTAAACAGCATGCTATTAAACAACGACTGGGTAACCAGAGAGATCAAGGAAGAAATAAAAAACATCATGGCAACAAATGACAATGACAACACAACAATCCAAAATTTATGTGACACAGTGAAAGCAGTCTTGAGAGGGAAGTTCATAGCCCTACAAGCCTACTGCAAAAAACAGGAAACAATGGTAATAAATTTCCTAACCTTACAACTCAAAGAGCTAGAACAAGAGCAACAATAAAAGCCCAGTGTACTCAGAAGGAAGGAAATAGTGAAGATCAGGGCGGAGATAAACAACTTGGAGACCAAAGAAACAATTCAAAAGATCAACAAAACAAAGAGCTGGTTCTTTGAAAGGATAAACAAGATTGATGGACCCCTAGCCAGGCTCACCAAGAAGCAAAGAGAGAAGACCCAAATAAACAAAATCAGAAATGAAAGAGGAGAAATAACAACAGACCCTGTGGAAATACAAAGGATTGTTAAAAAATACTATGAACAACTCTATTCCAACAAATTGGACAACCTGCAAGAAATGGACATTTTCCTAGAAAAATATAACCTCCCAAAACTCAATGATGAGGAAACCAAACATCTCAATAGTCCAATAACTATGGAAGAAATTGAAGCAGTAATCAAAAAGCTTCCAGCAAATAAAAGCCCGGGTCCAGATGGCTACACAGGAGAGTTTTACCAAACATACAAGGAAGAATTATAACCTATCCTCCTCAGACTATTCAAAAACATTCAAGAAGAAGGAATACTACCAAACACCTTCTATGAAGCCAGCATCACCCTAATACCAAAACCAGATAAAGACAACACAATGAAAGAGAATTATAGGCCAATATCTCTCATGAACATACATGCCAAAATCCTCAACAAAATTCTAGCAAACCGGATCCAGCAGTACATCAGACAGATCATACACCATGACCAAGCAGGATTCATCCCAGGAATGCAGGGATGGTACAATATCCGCAAATCAATAAATGTGATACATCACATAAACAAATTGAGAGATAAAAATCACAGTCATATCAATTGATGCAGAAAAAGCATTTGACAAAATCCAACACCCTTTCTTGATAAAAACTCTCAGCAAAGTGGGAATAGAAGGATCATACCTCAACATCATAAAAGCCATATATGATAAACCCACAGCTAACATCATACTCAATGGGCAAAAACTAAAACCATTTCCCCTAAGAACAGGAACAAGACAGGGATCCCCACTATCACCTCTCCTGTTCGACATAGTACTGGAAGTATTAGCCATTGCAATTAGACAAGAAGAAGAAATAAAAGGCATCCAAATTGGAAAAGAAGAAGTAAAGCTGTCCTTATTTGCAGATGACATGATATTGTACATAAAAAACCCAAAGGACTCCATTCCAAAACTAATTGACTTAATTAATGAATTCAGCAATGTAGCAGGATACAAAATTAATGCTAAGAAGTCTGTGGCATTTCTATACACTAATAGTGAAATTATAGAAAGAGAAAGTAAAAAAGCAATCCCATTTACCATCGCACCAAAAAAATTAAGATACCTAGGAATAAACCTAACTGAAGAGGTAAAAGACCTTTATGCAGAAAACTACAGGACACTGAAAAAAGAGATAGAGGAAGATGTAAACAGATGAAGGAGCATACCATGCTCATGGATTGGGAGAATCAACATCATTAAAATGCCCATACTACCCAAAGCAATCTATAGATTCAATGCACTTACCCATTAAAATACCAACAACATACTTCACAGACCTAGAAAGAATTCTTCATAGATTCATCTGGAACAAAAAACAAAACAAAACAAAACAAAACAAAAAACACGAATAGCCACAGCAATTCTGAGAAAGAAGAATAAAGTAGGTAGGATCTCAATACCAGATTTCAAGCTATATTACAAGGCAACTGTTCTCAAAACAGCCTGGTACTGGCACAAGAGCAGACATATAGATCAATGGAATAGAATAGAGAATCCAGATATCCACCCAAACCACTATGCTCAATTAATATTTGACAAAGGAGGCATGAACATACAATGGAGCCAAGATAGCCTCTTTAATAAACAGTGTTGGGAAAATTGGACAGATACATGAACAAAAATGAAACTGGACCACCAACTTACACCAAATACAAAAATAAACTCAAAATGGATACAGGACTTAAACATTAGAAGGGAAACCATAAAAATACTAGAGGAATCCACAGGTAGCACAATCTCAGACATATGCCAAAAGAACTTCTTCACTGATACTGCTCCAAGGGTAATGAAAGCTAAAGAAAAAAATAAACAAATGGGACTATATCAAAATAAAAAGCTTTTGCACAGCAAAAGAAACCATCAACAAAACAACAAGAAAGACCACTGTATCGGAGAACATATTTGCAAATGTCACTATAAAGGTTTAATCTCCAACATTTACAGCCAACTTATACAACTTAATAAAAGGAAGATAAACGATCCAATTACAAAATGGGCAACGGACCTAAATAGAAACTTTTCAAAAGACGACAGAAGGAAGCCAAGAGACATATGAAAACCTGCTCAAAGTCACTAATTATCGGAGAGATGCAAATCAAAACAACAATGCGATACCATCTCACACCTGTCAGAATGGCAATCATCAACAAATCAACAAACGACAAGTGTTGGCGAGGATGTGGAGAAAAAGGGACCCTTGTACACTGTTGGTGGGAATTCAGACAGGTGGATCCACTGTGGAGAACAGTATGGAGTTTCCTCAAAAAACTAAAAATGGATCTCCCATTGGACCCAGTAATCCCACTCTTAGGAATATATCCTAAGAAATTACAAACACCAATCAGGAAGGATTTATACACCCCTATGTTCATAGCAGCACAATTTACAATAGCTACAATTTGGAAACAGCCTAGGTGCCCGTCAGCAGATGAGTGGATCAGAAAACTGTGGTACATCTACACAATGGAATTCTATGCTGCCATTAAAAAGAAGCAATTCTTACCATTTGCAGCAACCTGGATGGAACTGGAGAGCCTTATGTTTAGTGAAATAAGCCAGTCAATGAAGGAGAAGCACCACATGATCTCACTCATTTGTGGATAATAAAGAACATTATAAGCTGATGAACAAAAGGATAGACACAGAAGCAGTAAAGCATCAAACAGACTGTCAAATTACAACAGGAAGTTTAAGGAGAGGTGGGGTAGATAAAAGATCAACGAAAGGACTTGTATGCATGCATATAAGCATAACCAATGAACACAGACACTGGGGGATTGGGGAATGCCTGGGAGGGGGGGCAATCGGGAGATATATATACATGTAACACAATAAAAAAGAAAAAGAAAAAAAATCATTCACCTATAGATGAGGACAATGGGGGGTAGATAAGAGCAGAGAATGGGATGGGAACTGGGTGGAGGGGAGCTATGGGGGGGGAAAAGAGGTACAATTTTAATAATCTGAACAATAAAGATTTATTAAATTAAAAAAGAACCCTCAAAAGGAAGATCCAGGGTTCTCTCTCTCCCAGGAGCATGCCCATAACAAACCCCTTGAAACTGTCCCTTTTCTCTGACACTTTACCGAAACAAAACAGACCAGCCTAGGCCCATTTCCCCAGCCTTTCTTGTTTTCCTTTCCCCAGCTTTAATAAATGTTCTCTAAAATTAAAAAAATTAAAAAAAATTAAATACCATTTGCAATGGCATGAAAGTAATTTGGAATAATTTGAAATAAATGAAGTAATTTGGAATAAATTTTATGCATGACATGAAGATTATGATATATTGTTGAGAATAATTATGGAAGACCTTTAAAAATGTCAAAGTATACCATGTTCACATATCAGAAGACTCAATAGTGTCAAAATAGCAATTCTTCCCAGATTAATCTGTATATTGAATATAATTTCAAGTAAGATCCCAGCTGGCTTTTTGTGTGAGAATCAACAACCTGATTATAAAATCTGTGAGAAAATCCATGGGAATTGTGGTAGTTGAAACAATCTTTAAAAATAACAATATCAGAGGACTTTGAGCTTCCTATAAAGTTGCAGTAATCAAGACAGCATAGTAGTAGAATCCAAGATGGCGGCATAGGTAAACACCTATACTGCTGTCTCGCACAACAATTTCAAAACTACAACTAAAAGACAGAACGGACACCATCCAGAACCACAGGAAAGCTGGCTGAGTGGAAGTTCTACAACTAGAGGGAAAGAGAGGGGCTCACGGAGACCCAGAGGAGCTGCAAAAAGCTGAGGTACGGAGACGAGCGCGCTGAGAGAGCGGTGCCGGAGTACCTGGCTGGCTTTCTCTGGCGGGAGGGAAACGGAGACTCCCAACGGCATTGAACCCCTTCTCTTACGACACTAAACCCCAGATCCAGCCGAAACTCATACGGGGGGAGTTTGGACTGTGAAAAGGGAGAAGTGCACAGAAATTTAGGGGAGTTGCAAAGGATCGGAGGTCTGGTCGCGCACGGCACCACACAGAGGACGGATTGCTGATTGTGCCGCTGGCTTTCGCGAGTGGGCGGGAGACAGACCCTCCCAACTGCGCCACTTCTGAGTCCACTGGGCCCCTGTTTTGGGCGAAACCCTGGGGACCTAGACTCGTGTGGTCCTGGTTCGCAGGGGAGCCGGAAAGGCAGCGGTTGGAGGCGCTGCGGGTGCGCGCGCACAAGGACCGCTCCAGCCATTACCCAGTCACGTGAGACTCAGGGGCCGTGGAGGGCGGGGCCGACTGGGAGGCAAGGCGGTCCCTTAAGCCCTGAGACTCCACCCCTCCCAAGCTCAGCAGAGGCTTCTGCGGCTGAATCCAGCACAGAAGTTTCCCCGGCACAGTGAAAATGCCGAGACAAGGGAAGGGATTACAAGCAAAAGAAATGGAGGAAAAAAAAAGACTGGATATAGAGTTCAAAACCACGCTTATAAGGTTTTGCAAGAATATGCTAGAAAAGATGGATAAATTTAGTGAGACCCAAGAGAAGATAATAAATACACTGACTGAAATGAAAACTATTATGCAGAGTACTAACAGCAGACTAGAGAACGGCAAGGATCAAGTCAAAAATTTGAAATATAAAGAAGCAGAAAACATTCAACTGGAAAAGCAAGAAGAGAAAAGAATCCAAAAATGTGAAGATAATGTAAGGAGCCTCTGGGACAGCTTCAAGCGTACCAACATCAGAATTGTGGGGGTGCCAGAAGAAGAGAGAGAGCAAGATACTGAAAACCTGTTTAAAGAAATAATGACTGAAAACTTCCCACATCTGGTAAAAGAAATAGACTTACAAGTCGAGGAAGCACACAGAACCCCAAAGAAAAGGAACCCAAAGAGGACTACACCAAGACACATCATAATTAAAATGCCAAGAGCAAAAGAGAAAGAGAGAATATTCAAAGCAGCAAGAGAAAAAGTTTATTACCTACAAGGGAGCACCCATACGACTGTCAGCTGATTTCTCAACAGAAACGATGCAGGCCAGACGGGAGTGGCAAGAAATATTCAACGTGATGAACAACAAGAACCTACAACCAAGAATAATCTATCCAGCAAAGCTATCATTCAGAATTGAAGGGCAGATAAAGACCTTCACAGAGAAGAAAAAGCTAAAGGAGTTCATCAACTCCAAACCAGTATTATATGAAATGCTGAAAGGTACCCTTTTAGAAGGGGAAGAAGAAAAAGGTAAAAGACAAAAAATTATGAACAACAAATACACATCTGTCAACAAATGAATCTAAAAATTAAGTGAATTAAAAATCTGATCAACAGAATAAACTGGTGAATATAATAGAATCAGGAGCACAGAAAGGGAGTGGACTGATAATTCTCAGGAGGACAAAAATCATAAAGCATCAAACAGACTGTGAAATTATAGCAGAAAGATTAAAGTTAGGTGAGGTAAATAAGTGATCAATCAAAGGACTTGTATGCATGCTTATAAACATAACCAATGATCACAGACACTGGGGGGTCGGGGTACGCCTGGGAGGGAGGGGGGGCAATGGGGAGATATGTATAAAAAATTAATAAAAATTAATTAAAAAAAAAAAAGTACTAGGATGCTGGTAGGCATTTTCACTTTTAAATAACATTTTATGTAGTGTTTTTAACCCGGAGATACTTTATTACCAGAGAACAGTTCAAGTAAAAATTTATAATTTGCATTTATTAAATATTTTCAATGAAAATCAAACTAATGACTTATGATTAAGTCTGTGGTTCAGGAAGTACTCAACTTCTGTTATTTTCTTGCTGACATATAAAACTGTTTCCGTAAAATTAAGTGCTTTTCTTTTTAAATTGGGTATAGCAGAGTTCAATTTTGGAGAAGATTTTATATTTGATACATTAAAGCTATTTATTGCTAATATTATGTGCTTAACTATATTTAACAAGGGTTTTGAATGAAGTACAGACTCTGAATCAAATTTCTTCAATTCATAATAATTTTAGAAAATCAGACATTTTTTCCGGATTCCAACAGCTGGCTGATTCAAGCTTCCAAATGGCCCAGGGCTTCCTGAGCTATTTCCAACCAGCTGACTATTAACATTTATGCTAATAAGGGTGAAGGAGGAAGACAATAAAACAAGGAATTGAACAAAGAACACAAGAGTAAAATAAGGAGGAACTGAAGATTCAATGATAGGATTGCTCACTGGTACAAAATGCACCCCTTTTTAAAAAGGTGGAAATCCTGCTGACAAGCTTCTAATTAATTTGCTCCAAGATGAACATGTGAAATATAGACGTCAAATATATAAAAAAAAAAGACAGCATAGTATTTGCAAAAGGACAGGAAAGAATAAACACAGTATGTATGTCTGCCATTCTCATTGCCTCACTTGCATACTGCATTCCCTATGCCCCATAAGCACAAAATTCCAATGGACTCTTGATGCATGGGGAATTTGGCAACACTGAAATATGTAAATAGTAACCCTATAACTTTTATGACTAGAGGCCCCGTGCATGAAATTCCTGCGTAAGGGGGAAGGGGTATCCCTCAGCCAAGCCTGCACCCTCTCTAATCTGGAACCCCTTGAGGGATGTCGGACATCCCTCTCACAATCTGAGACTGATGGCTCCCAACTGCTTGCCTGCCTGACTGCACCTAACTGCTTCTGCCTGCCAGCCTGATTACCCCCTAACCACTCCCATGCCAGCCTGATCGACGCCTAACTGCTCCCCTGCTGGCCTGGTCACCCCCAACTGCCCTCCCCTGCAGGCCTTGTCCCTCCCAACTGCCCTCCCCTGCAGGCCTGGTCACCCCTTACTGCCCTCCCCTACTGACCATCTTGTAGCAGCCATCTTGTGTCCACATGGGGGTGGCCATCTTGTGTGTTAAAATAATGATCAATTTGCATATTACCTCTTTATTAGATAGGACTGCTGACAGATAGGAAAGGCCACTTTTGATTCCATTCAGAATTTACTTCTAACACAGAATCTTATTTTAAGAAAGATAAATGACCAAGAAACCAAATCATATCATTTCTCACGTGTTACTTCTCTGTATTTGCCAACCACTTACACTTTAAAAATGATGACAATGGGAAAGACAGAGCAACCACAGTTCCTTTTCCTTTCAGTCCTATAGAAAATGCACATGTGCATGTATCAAGAAGTAAAATAAAAACAATTGGAAAAAAAAGCAAATTTGTCTGGCCATGGAGCCAGTGTTTTTAGTCTTTGTTACACTGTTTGCTCTCTCTGAAGAAACCAGGCATGGAAGTGTGTAATTCAGGGAAAGGAAATCAGAGAAGAGTTGAAGGAGATCTGGGGATCTCGGGCAGAGAAAGCTTTCTCATGATTTCTAGCTTCAGACTGATATTCGAACTCTAAAATATAACTCCAAGCTTGAGTCGCTGGATATTTTATATTTGATTAATTGAAAAATGCAGTTTAATAAGAAATAACATGAGGAAATTAGGATGTGCCCATACATAGTAAGCCCGAATAGTTCGCTGAATGAATGATCAGGAGATGGCAACTCCACTGAACTGAAGATCACTTCTCTGGAATAACTTTAATAATAAACTGAGTTCAACTCCTAAAAAAAAACAAAAAAAAACAATTGAGTTAATTTTGTGTAGCATTTCCACTGTTCTGGTAAGAAGTAAATATGCATGTATGAGCTACAGAAATATGAGTTCTGCAATTCTGGTGATTCTTCATGAGTCAGATACTCTTATGTTTGCATTTAAAATTGGCATTTTTGGCTCAGTGAACAGTGTCAGCCTGTGGACTGAAGGGTCCTGAGTTTGATTCCGGTCAAGGGTACATGTTCGGGTTGTGGGCTTGATCCCCAGTAGGGAGTGTGCAGGAGGCAGCCAATCAATGATTCTCCCATCATTGATGTTTCTCTCTCTCTCTCTCTCTCTCTCTCTCTCTCTCTCTCTCTCTCTTCCTCTCCCTTCCTTTCTGAAATCAATAAAATATTTTAAAAAATAAAATTGGCATTGTACAATATGAACTGTTTAATTCATGTTAATAACTTAACATTTTAATTTTTCTTTACTTAGAACAATATTAAATGATAAAAAGCATCATGACAAGGGCAACATCAATGGTCATTAATCATATTGATAGCATGTAGCCTTGATAGGATGAAATGAAATAGCACTTTATCTGTGTGATCTTCCCCCCCAAAACCCATAAACCTAGCCTAACCAAGAGAAAAACACCAGCCAAATCCTAATAGATGGGCAATCTACAAATACCTGCCTAGTATACTCAAAATTGTAAAGGTCATCAAAATCAGAAAAAGTCTGAACCCTAGCTGAGTTGCTCAGTTAGCTGGAGCATCATCCCATACACCAAAAGTTTGTGGGTTTGATTCCTGGTCAAGGAACATACCCAGGTTGTGGATTCGATCCTTGATCCCGAAGCGTGCAGGAGGCAACTGATCAATGTTTCTCTCACATCGATGTTTCTCTCTTACCCTTTCTCTCTCTCAAAATCAATTAAAAAACATATCCTCAGGTGAGGATTAAAAAAAAATCGGAGAAAGTCTGAGACTTTCCAAGAGAAGCCTAAGGAGATGTGACAATTAAAAGCAACAGGGTATCCTGGAGAGGATCCAGGACAAGAAAAAGGGGCATTAAGTAAAAACAAAGGAAATATGAATAAAGTATAGACTTTAATAACAATATATTCATATTAGTTCATTAATTATAACAAATGTACCATACATTGTAAGATGCTACTGAGTGTGGAGTATATGGGAATTCTTTATTGTATCTTCTCAATTTCTCTGTAAATCTAAAACTGTTCTAACAAAATGAAGTCTATTAAAAAAAACATGAAAAGTCAAAAGACAATAGGAGAAAGAAAAACTTTATACTTGTATTTTAGTATTTTTGATATTCTTGTTTTTTAAAAAGTATACCAGTCTGGCCGGTGTGGCTCAGTGGTTGAGCACTGACCTATGAACCAAAAGTTCACAGTTCAATTCCCAGTCAGAGTATACACTCGGGTTGCAGGCTCAATCCTCAGTTGGGATGTGTGCAGAAGGCAGCAAATCAATGATTCTCTCCCATCATTGATGTTTCTATCTCTCTCCCTCTCCCTTCCTCTCTAAAGTCAATTAAAATATATGTTTTAAAAAGTATTCCACAATAGGGAGAACCAAGATGGCGCCATAAAGTATACACCTGTATGTGCTGCCTCTCACAACACCAAAACTACAACTAAAAGACAAAACGACTATCCCCCAGAACAATGGGAAAACTGGCAGAGTGGAAGTTCTACAACTAGAAGGAAAGAAAAAAGTGCATTGAGACCTGGTAGGACATGCAGAGGCTCAGAAAGGCAGAGGTATGGAGACGTGCACGAATCGGGCTGGCATGCGCTGTTTTTTTTCAATTGGGAGGGAGTTACAAGTTCCCAACTCTCTGAACTTGTTTCCAGCAAGATTCTGGAGACCCAGATTCATACAGAAAGAAACTGGACTGTCTGCCATGTGGTCAGAAAGGGAGGGTGGCTCTCTCACAGAGATGCCCACAGGAATCATTGTTTATTGCATTGGGGCGTGGGACTCGAGACACAGGGACTCGAAAACCTAGCGATTCCCTGAGACCCCTCCCCACCCAATTTACACACAAACCCACCAAGCTGTGTGCAGCGGCTTTTGAATATGAATGGCCTTCCCTCTAGCAGCTTAACCTAACAAATTGCAACTGGATCAGACAACTCAAAAACCTCCAAACTCCAAGCAAAGAGTAGAAATCTGCAGTTCTCTGTGTAGCTCCTGCTGGGTGGCCTCAGACACTAGCTGACTTGCACCTCCTTGGAGATCCAGGAACCAGTGTACCTAGAGGTCAGTGTGAGATGACACCAGATTTTATCTCCTCACATACATAAGTGACACACTCAAGAGGCAAACTCGACGAGCACCAAAGCCCCACTGAAGCAAGTCCTGCCCCATAGGGGTATCTCCAGTACAGCAGTTCTTCCATTAATAGACACAGCTAATCCTCACAGTCAATTAATTGGCCTAGAGGTCAATTCCTCCCACTGCACCAATAGCAATCAAGGCTTAACTACAATAAGACTATGTACCAGCCCACAAAGGGGTGCACCAAGAGTGTCCACCTCAGGTGATTGGGGAGGCGAGCTACTGGCCCTAAAGGACAACTAGCACACAAAGCCACTCCATCAACACAGGGAAGCAGCCAAAATGCGGAGACCAAGGAACATGCCATCAATGAAAGAAATGGAGGAATGCAAATGACAGGACATAGAGTTTAAAACCACACTTATAAAGTTACTCAAGAATCTTCTACAAAGCGCCTAGAAACTTAGTGAGACCTCTGAGAAACTTAGTGAGACTTTCAAGGATCTTAATGAGAATGCCAAAAAAACGAAAAAGGACCAGTCAGAAATTAAACATACACTGTCTGAAATAAAGAATAATATACAGAAATCCAACAGCAGACTAGAGGACCCCAAGAATCAAACCAAAGATCTGAAATATGAGGAAGCAAAAAACATCCAACCAGAAAAACAAAAAGAAAAAAAAGGGTCCAAAAATATGAAGATAGTGTAAGGAGCCTTTGGGACAACTTCAAGCATACCAACATCAGAATTATGGGGGTGCCAGAGAAGAGAGAGAGCAAGATACTGAAAACCTATTTGAATAAATAATGACTGAAAACTTTCTCTACCTGATGAAAGAAATGGACTTACAAGTCCAGGAAGTGCACAGAACCCCAAACAAAAGGAATCTAAAGAGGACCACACCAAGACACATCATAATTAAAATGCCAAAGGCAAAAGACAAAGAGAGAATATTGAAAGCAGCAAGAGAAAAACAGTTAGTTACCTACAAGGGAGTACCCATACCACTGTCAGCTGATTTCTCAACAGAAACTATGCAGGCCAGAAGGGAGTGGCAGGAAATATCAAAGTGATGAATAGCAAGAACCTACAACCAAGAGTGTCTACCCAGCAAAGCTATCATTCAGAATTGAAGGGCAGATAAAGAGCTTCACAGAACCAGGATTATATGAAATGCAGAAGGGTATTCTTTAAAAAGAGGAAGAAGAAAAAGGTTAAGATAAAAATTATGAACAACAAAGTGATAACAAATACATACCTATCAAGTGAATCTAAAAATCAAGTGAATAAAAAATCTGATGAACAGAATAAACTGGTGAATATAATAGAATTAAGTGCATAGAAAGGGAATGAACTAACAATTCTCAGGGGAAGGGGGTATGAGGGGTGCGGGAAGAGACTGGACAAAAATCTTACACCTATGGATGAGGACAGTGGTGGGGGCTGGGGGGAACAGGTGGAGGAGAGCTATGGGAGGAAAAAAAGAGGAACATCTTTAATAAACTGAACAATAAAGATTTATTTTTTTTAAATATTCCATAATAAAGTGTTTATATTTTTATTCTTTTGGCTTTTGAACAAGAAGCCTTGCATTGTCATAGTGACATAATTTACACTAGGCCATGTAAATTATGTCACCTACCTTGCTTCTGTCCCAACCTGTCATCCAGACATCAGATTGGTGTCTAGGCCCTTTGAGAGTCTCTGAAAGGCTAAGAATAAGGCTGTGAGTGTGTCAGAGCCTAACAGAGAAGGCCAGCATATGAGTTTTGTGCTCTGAGCTCTTCTAGATCCTGGGAAAGGCAGCAGCAGCCACAGAATGCAAAGGTCCCCACTCAGCCCTAATGGTGTTTCTATGAGAAGCCCCTCCTCACCATGGTGGACAGCATGGAGTTGTAGCATTCTAGTCCTGGAGGGGATCTCATTCATTGTTCTATCACAACTCCTTTCTCTACCTTTTAGAAAGAAGGAGAACATAGAAGCACAGAGAGGGGTAGAAGACTCACAGCCTCCAGAGTCCTCCAGCCCAGAGCTTGGTGTTGCCTCCCTTTGACCCAGATTGGCCCTGCCTTCCCCGGACCTGAATATTTCCTAGCAGCCTGAGTTGCTATCCCACTTTTCCTCAAAGACCCTTCCTTGTTTCTCTGGGAATGTACAGGGTGTGTGTATAGGCCCTGGTAAGATAAGGCCAGAAGCAGAAAAGAGAAGGCTCTAGTCATTGCATTTCTCACTTGATTATTTCCCCTGGAGTGGAGGTGGGGGAGGAGAGTCTGAGAGCCACAGCCTGGACAAGGCCTGCTATAGCCCACAGCAGCAAGTCTTGAGACCAAAGAACTGCCATGGGTATCATTAGGAAAGAATGCAGAGGCAGCAGCAGTGGCAGCAGGGAGAACTTCAGGGCTGGAGCGCAGAACTCAACTCCAGGCTGACTGGCACTGAACAGTGAAACCAGACCTCCAAGGAGTTTGTGCTGTAGAAGGGCTCATGAGGGAGGATGGCTCTGATCATGCTGCAGAAGTGCAGCCTCACCAGGGTACAGGAATCCCTGAACCAGAAACCTGTGGGTTTCCTCAGATCCCTTATAAAATGGCCACGCCCCTGGAGACTGTTGTCATGGCAGCAACTGCCAGGACTGACTGTCTTTCCTCTGTACCCTGGCTGCCTTGCCAGCCTTCAGCTCCTGTTACATAAAAACGCCTGTGCTGCCCACTCCAGCTGCACATAAAGGTATCTGGAGCCCACTGTCCAGGAACAGTTTTACAAAGTGGTTAAGGGTTCAATTACTTATGTCATACTGCTGTGGTTTAAATCCCACCTTAGCTACTTACTATCATCTCTGTTTCTGTGGGAACAATCTGTAACATCCCAGAGCCTCAGTTTTCTCACCTGTAAAATGGAGCTTCTTAGAATTCAACTCTCACTAGTAATAGTGAGCCCAGCAACATATCCTCACAGGACCTTACATCAGCAGTATCAAATCAAATCTATCAGAAGGATTATTTCACAGCCCCCACCCTGATCACACACAGACAAGGGGCCTTTGTAACAAATGGTTGTCTCCATTGTAGGACCACTTTCACCTATTCCTTGTTGAGAACCCTTCCTCTCAAAGGAACCCCAAATCAGCTATAGTCAGGCAGAGACTTAGAGCCAATACCAAGACACTGTCTTCCTTCCTCCTTTCCTGATTCCAATTCCTCCTACCTCCCTTGTCTGCCCTCCCCCCAATGTTTACCAAGTTCTCATCAAGTATTAATTTATACTTGTTTGGGAGCTTCCAGGGGCAACTGTGTCTTCTATCAACAGCACTAGAAAAGTAATCCTATCCTGAGAAGTCACACTGAGAGAGGAAATGAAGGGAACTGGCCCCGCAAGGCACACACTCCTGGCTGCCATGCTCAACAGGGAAAAGGAATTTTCTATTTGGAGTCAGAGCTCTTTGCTGAGATCTCCCTACATCTTTCCTGAGATTGGTGCACTTTAAATTAATATTTTGTAGCTAATGTACTGAATAACAGAACCTGGACTCAAAGAATGAGGGAGAGAATCTAACAAGACAACATTTAACTCAGACAAATAGAAGCTTCTATACCTGGGTTAAAATGGACTTATAATAGTACATTAACACGGATGTACAAAACAGATCTGGGGGGAGGGTCTCAATTGACTATGTAAAGGGACTGGAAGAGAACCTAGCATATGCTAATTAGATGTCTTTCCAGAAGCTGAGCGAGAGGGAAACCTGGGTCCATGGTGCCTGCCACTGGCCAGAGGGAAGCTGGTGCCCGCAGCTGGGGGAAGGAAGGCCTACTCTTGCAACCCGCCAGACTTCTAGTGTGTGTGTGTGTGTGTGTGTGTGTGTGTGTGTGTGTGTATGGTCACACTCTGCATCCAAAATGCTCCTATTTCAGATAAGTTCCCAGACTATTTGTACTTGGACAAATATATATATTTTGATTTATGAAATTCAAAGTATTCAGTCTTTTTAGAATTACATACTTTACAAACTTAATTCTTTCTAGAGTTCTAGAACTGAATGATTACCAAATTAGACTAGAGCTTCTATTTGTGATATAGGTGTGGTGGCTCACAAAAAAATAAAATTCTTAAGTAATGGGAAAATGAAAGTTTATCTCCTTGAAAGTGATAAGAGATGCAAACCATGTTGACAGCCTACATGAACATGATAGTTATGGACATGGATTTAAATTGGGAGAGGTGGCATATGATATTGATTAATTAAGGAGAAATAGTCAAATTTCAGTGCAGGATTTGGAGTGAAGGGGAAATAATGGGCCTTGGTGACTGATGACGTGAGTAAAAGGGAGACCTGGTATCAGGGGAAGCTGCTGAGAGGAAGACGCAATAACCCCCAAGGCTGGATACTGACTGTCCCTGGTAACCAGGAAAAGGCATTTATAAACAAAGAGAGGTGAGTGACAATGCCTAGCGCATTGAGGATCTGGAAACACTGGCAGATTGCTGCAGCACCCCCGTGGGTCAAGGTGGTAACTGGGGATCTGAGCTCGGCGGTGACGCGAGGCCCTCACGTGATCAGGAGCCTATGTCTGCCCAAGTCCCTCTCATCCTGGTCTTTTTTGCCAGTCCAGACATCGTCTGCCTTTTGGTCGAGGGGAAAAGCAGAAGGAAGTAAGTCCCCGCGGTCCTCTGAAATCGGTGTGTCAGTGCTGCCCAGTAATCCTAGGGATCAGGATGGCAGAGAGTATAGGCCTTTCCCTAGGCCGGCCCCGCATCGGCACTTCGGTGCAGAAAATGGTGGTTTTGGGGGTGGGGAGGTGAGTGGACCAACCCCGGGAGGGAGCCACAGACAATTATAAGTTTCTAAATAATCCTTAGCTTCCACATCCCGCCTGAAAAGAAATGATGAGTACCAAAGGGTAGGGGTGGGAGCACGAAGGACAAAGCTTGAGACGAAGGGAGACATGGAAGGGGTGGGGGTGCCTGGCTGAGGGGAAAGCAGAGCCGGCTGGCGCGGGGTTGACGGCTGGTGCCCAGAAAGGGGCGCGAGTGTCAGTCAGTCCTTCCTCCCTACCCATTCCCTTCCTCCTACCCTTTCTGGCGTCCGTCTGCGGTCTGCAGGTCACAGCGGAGAGAACGTCTGGGAGCAAACGGCCAGGAGAGGTCCGGGTCCAGGAAGGGGTGGGCAGGGGACCGCGATCGGGTGCGAGGAGGAAGGCCGAGGGTGGGAACCGAGTCGCGGTGTTGTTACCGCCCCGCCCCTGCCGCTGCGGGAGAGGCCCGGGGCAAGGCCTGCTGGGAAAATGGTGGGCTTTCGGGAAGGAGGGGGCGACCTGGGCGGGATCCCGGAGGTCAGGGCTTCTCGGCCTGGGAGGGTGGGAGGGAGGACCTGGTCCCCGAATCCAGGAAAAGGAAGCTTTTGGAACCCAGGTCCGGGGTTTTGGTCCAGCCACCAAATATGCTGACTCGACTGACTTTCTTGTCTCTTCTGAATAACTGTGCTTATGAAGGCTATTCCCAACATGGACAGATCCTGCCAAGCGAATGTACAGCCACAGGGTGTGCCCAAGACGGAAGAGGAGCAGCCTCAGGCGGAGCCTTCGCCCAAAGAGCCTAGTCCGGAGAAGCATCCTCCAGAGGAGCCTTGTCCGGAGGAGCTTTCTACCGAGGAGCCGTCTTCGGAAGAGCAATCCTCCGAGGAGGAGTTCTTTCCTGAGGAACTCCTTCCCGAGATGCTGATGTCCGAGGGGTGCCCCTCAGAAGAGCGCCTTTCTGGGCCGGACCTATTCGAGGCGCGCCCTCCCATGGAGCAGCCTCCTTGCGGAGTGGGAAAACATAAGCTAGAAGAAGGAAGCTTTAAAGAGAGGCTGGCTCGCTCTCGCCCGCAATTTAAAGGGGACATACACGGCAGAAATTTGAGCAACGAGGAGATGATAAAGGTAGCAGAGGAGATGGAAGAGATGAAAAGAGTACGAAACAAATTGATGATCATGCACTGGAAGGCGAGACGGAACCGTCCTTATCCTATTTAATGTGTCCGACCTTGAATGCTGGTTTACCTAATTTCAATATTGCCACTCGCCATCTTCCTAATTTTAACTTTTTTTGCATGGCTTTATTTAAGGTGTTTCGCTTGTAACTGGTGTAAAATTGGGCTTCCTTCCCCTCCCATTTGCAAGTTTCCCTATCAATCATGTGTCTCATCCATTGGCATGGGCAGATGGACATTATATATTGTGAAGTGAAAAAAAGCAATTTTCAAAAAGTATATGTAGTATCCCATTTTTGTAAAAAATTTATATTTATATATTAATATGCAAAGTAAAATAAAGTATATACTTCAAAGGCTTAATAGTGGCTGTCTTTGTGGTAAGATAATAGGTGTTTGTTTTTCATTTTTGCTTCACTGGTACGTCTCATTTTTTCAGGACGAACACATTTTCTTGTGTTACAAAAAAATCCATACCCCAATATAATGGGGGAAATGTCAAGCATTTTACCTACTTATCACCTTATAAAGACAATGTAGTACTTAATAAATACTTGTCAGAACTATTAAAAAGTAAATCCCATGTTTCTTCTGGATCTCAGGCAGAAATATATATTTGTTTAAGGGTCAATTTTTTTCCCACTTAAATAGGAGTAATACTTGACTCACAGGGTTGCTGTGGAAACAAATGAGGTAAAAATCATGTGAGCTGTGTGTTTTTCCCCACCTGCAACATTCAGGACCCCAACCCCTAGAGCAAGAATGTCAAACTCTAGCCAGGAAGGAGGGGGCTCACCTACACTCACAATTTCTGTGAGATTCCAGATGAATGCCACATTTTGTTCCTGCCCTGCTTTTTGCTTGCTTCCCTTGGATACTGTCATGTCTGTTAGGCACAGCTGCCCTTTTCTTGGGTCCTGCTCCTTTCATGACCCCCATCACTGGATGCAAGTCTCACTGATCACTCTGGAGTCCCTGCTGAGCCAAAGCTGAACTGTGTCTCCTACAAATATTCAGTGAATGCCCTTCCTCCAGCTTTAATATTACACTTAACCAGGTGGATTTACCCAGGTAGATACCATCCCAGTGCTGCTTAAATGTCAATGTCTTAGCAAAATAGTCCTTTCTATTTTTTTTTTATGAAAGCTTCCCTTTTCTCCTTTGGACTCAACCATGAGTTCATTGGGTCCTGGCTAGGAAGCAAATTTGTGAGCCAGACACAATGATGTGTATTTGAAATTGAACCCTCCCTCCCAAATAATCTCCAATGATTTTGTTTTAATTGCTTAATACTTGCTTTAGGATGAATTCTCTTCTGGAAAGCTTGCCTGATAATTCAGCAGATTTGCTCAACTTGTTTATACTAAAGAGAAAAGTAAGGCCCAAGTTTGGACTTTTACTTTCTACTCCACCCATATCTTAGACTTTTCCTTTCTACCCCACTTACGAAGTACTTTTGTGTGTCTGTGTGTATCAGATATTATGATTCTTCTGTTAAAATACCTTTAGAAAACCTATGATTTTGTTCTATTAATCATGTTAATTCTAGACAGACAGATGGTGGTTAATAATTTTTAAAAGTATGACTCGGTCCCAGCCGGCATGACTCAGTGGTTGAGCATCCACTGGGCCTATGAACTGGAAGGTCAGGGTTTGATTCCTGGTCAGGGCACATGTCCAGGTTGTGGGCTCAATTCCTGGTGTGGGGCGTGCAGGAGGTAGCCGATCAATGATTCTCTCTCATCATTGATGCTTCTATCTCTCTCCTTCCCTCTCTGAAATCAATAAAAATATGTTTTAAAAAAAGTATGACTCCATGATGAAAACTAATTTCTGTTTGACTAATAAGCTTCAATGAGTGTTAACTTCTCCAGAAGGTATACTTTGCAGTTCCAAAAGGATCACAGTAGGGTGGAGGGATTGTTTTCCCAGATTTAACATTTAAGTTGGTTATATATTTTATATATCAGTGTTTCCCTTATTAAAAATGCAAAGACCTGGGCTCTACCCCAGGCCCACTAAATCTGCTTTTCTATAAATTAGCACACAAATCACAGAGCCACTGCTGTATACAATATAATACTGATATATATTTTTAATGTTTTTATTGATTTTATAGAGAGAAGGGGAGGGAGAGTGAAAGATAGAAACATCAATAAGAGAGAAACATCAATTGGCTGCCTCCTGAATGCCCTCTCTTAGGGATGGAGCCCAAAACTCAGGCATATTCCCTGACTAGGAATTGAATTGATGACCTGTTGGTTCATGGGTTGATGCTCAGCTACTGAGCAACACCAGCTGGGCAATATACTTCTGACTTTAGTACAGTACTAATAAATTATGACACAGAAGAAAATACAGATGATTATATCAAAATTAAAAGGGTGAAAGTCTTGTTCAAGCACATTTTAATTTTTATTATTTATTTTTTAATATATTTTTATTGATTTCAGAGAGGAAGGGAGGAGAGAGAGATAGAAACATCAATGATGAGAGAGTATCATTGATTGGTTGGCTCCTATGTGCCCCACACTGGGGATCAAACCCAAAACCCTGGCATATACCACAACTGGAAATCAAACCGTGACTTTCTGGTTCATATGTCAACTCTCAACCATTGAGGCCCAGCTGGGCTTGACTTTGTTTTTATTTTTTTCACTGTGTAATGCCATTTGGGAAGGTCTTCATGTCTCCAGAGCAGTCTTCAAGGTTATGGCAGCCTGGTGGATGCTGGTGGGGCTGGATTCCAGCTGGTGTGAGATGAGGATCCAGGGGCTCACTGTGACAATTTGACAGGATGAATCCATCCCCCTGGTGCTCTGAGGATTAGAGAGACTCACCCCAACCACACTCATCTCCAGGTTGTCTGGCTTTGGCTTCTCTGCTCCAGCCTGCAGCAGGCACCAGACCCTCCTAGGCTGATGGCCAGGCAGTCCTGGACATACTAGTACTAACCTGGAGGACGATGACTGGCCCATCTGAAGGCAGAGCACTTTGCCTTTCCCTCCTTCTTTGTTTCTCTTTTGAAGAACTTTGTAGGGTAGGAGATAAAGCCCCCAGTATTTCTAACTGGGAACATTGACTGGCATCATCTTTGAGCAAAATGTCTGACCTGGGCTTGACCAGGTAACTTGGGGCTGAAGCAGCCCTCTCTCATTGTTCCCCTATCCACTTTGCTCAGACTCCAAGAAGGGCCTTGAATGTGTCCCAGCCTGTTTGGATGGTTCTGTGGTGACTTTAGCTGTGTGTGTGCCTGGCATAGTGCTTGTGATGTCTGCATCAGTCCAGGCCCAGAGGCACAGGAGACCCCAGGTAAAGGGAGCTTGCAAAACCATGTGGTCTTTCAACTCAGGAGAAAAGAGGTGTCACTACCTGTGTGAACACCCCTATGCACTGCAAGTCCAGCCCCACAACTTAGGGCCAAGGAGGTCAAGCTGTGAATTGGTGTGAAGATGCTTCTGAAGACATTGATGGTGGAGGATCAGGAGCATCCAAAGCCTGGTTCTCGGTGCCCTCACCATCTCCCTGCCCATGTAGAATGCTGTATCTCCATCACATGTCCAAGAGGTGACTTGCCCGGCCAAATCCAGAGCAGAAAGCACTGAGGGTCTAGGACTTTGGAGAGAGAGCCCTGTGCTAACCAGGATACTCTGGCTCTTAGAAGACAGTGCATGAGAGCCCTGTGGTGAGGCAGTGGAGAGGGATCAGGTTTCTGGACCTTGCAAAATACCCAGAGATTCCTGTCTCTCCAATTCAGAAATACTAATAGAAACTCGATTACCTTTACAAAGGAGGAATAAGCTTATTCAGATTAACAAGAGGTCAATCCTGTGTTCTAATTCAGATTTGTCTGAATAAAATTATGTCTTCTTCCCACTCTACCATACTGCCTTCAATTTTGATTGTAGTCCTTCAGGGTTTAGAGAATACGTAGTTAACTTAGACTTGCTAAGTATTATATCCCTGTTAGTTTGTGCATTTGAGTGAATTTTCACATTATATTTACCGAGGTAGAATTGTCCAGTCAGCAGATAGATAAATTATTGAGTTTGGAAAAGAAATCAGCCTGGAAATATGGATTGAGGCTGTGGATACCTGGCACATAGTAAGCACCCTATGAATGAATGGAGAATTTAATTGTATTTCCTTTTAGCCTTTAATATGAACATATATTTTTCAAAGTAAAGTGGGATTGTATTGAATGGACTGATTCAAAACCTATGTATAAAAATCAACTTTTTCTTTAAATCTTCCTTTTGCCAAGACAATACCGTGTAAAAATATGTTTTTATTGATGTTTTAGAGAGAGAAAGGAAGGGAGAGGAAGAGAAACATCCATGAGAGAAACATTGATCAGCTGCCTCCTGCATGCCCCATCCTGGGAGTTGAGCCCACAGCCTGGCTTTGAGAGTAGAAAATAGAGGTCAGCGCGCCATCTGGTGACCAGAGAGAGAACTGCAAGCTGAACGCAGCTAACAAAGGACAGAGGGAAGGGACAGAAGAAGTTGATGTGGGGAGACTTGTTATTATGGAGGGCAATGCCTCCACCTTGACCCACACTGGCCTCTGCCTGGGGTGAGGGGTGAGATGATATAAGAAACAACATATAGTAGTTAGATTTTTTTTTCTTGTCTCAAGTCAAAATAAGTGTGTATATGTATGGGTGTTTAAATTGGATGATCTTATTTTCATTTTTTCTCTGATTGTGGAAATTATATGTTTCTACTAGAAAATACCAAATGTAGAAAAGTATAAAAGAAGATACAAATTACTTATAGTTCCTTTACTTGGAGAAAATAATTTTTAATATTAACATTCATGTAAAGATATTGTGTGTATAAATATATCCTTTTATATACTCTATCAATGTACTTTTATATAGTATATATGTATATTACTTTATTATACATTCAAATACCTTTATGTATTCATATATAAGGTGTCCCAAAATGTATATACAATGTCTATAAATTCTATTACATTTTGAAAATTTTAATAAACACTGCCTTTATAATTATTCAAAGTGTATATACATTTTGGGGTACACCCTATATATTTGTAGTTATGTCTTTTTATATATTTTTAGAGAGAGAGAAGAAGAGAGAGGCAGAAACATCAATAGGTTGCCTCTCATATGCACCCCAAATGGGGATCAAGCCTGCAACCTGGGTATGTGTCCTGACTGGGAATCAAACCGGTGACCTTTAGATGCATGAGATGATGCTCAACCAACTGAGGCACACAGGCCAAGGTTGTAGTTGTATCTTATATAGTATATATTTTATTTATTCTTGTCTATTTTCTATGCACATGACATTCATCCATATGGGTATTATATCAACCCCACCCCTTGATGAGAGAGACAATCTTACCTAATCAAAACTGGCTAAAATTGAAAAAAAATAATTATAAGGGGTTTAAACATAAGCTTTAATGTCAATAGTATACTTATATAAAACTAAAACTTAACTTCCTTTTTCTCTGTTAAAAGGACAATGTTTTCTGACTATTGTTCTGTTCTTGATATGAGATTGTGAAAGGTTTTTCTTTTCTTTCTTTCTTAAAAAATCATATGTGAGCATTTATTCCAATACTGCCAGCAGTATGGGAGAGCACAGGTCATCCACAAAAGTCTGCCCTGCCTCTCTCCATAAACCAGCTGCTTATATGGGGTAGAAGGACAAAGATTATAAGAGGAATTAGGCAAAAGGGTATGCCAAATGGGCTGGGCTGGAGATTTGCAAAGGCCTGCAGGCATGCAAAGGTTGGGGATCTTCAAGGGCTAGTGATATGCAAAGGGCTGGGAACCTTCAAAGGATTTAGTAATATGCTAAAAGTTAGGGGTTTTCAAAGGGCTTGTGATTCTGTTTTCTGCGACAAGGTTAATCTTTCCATGATAATCTGCATTTCCAGGTGAGGTCCCAGGTCCCACTTGCCCAGCCAAATCCAGAGTAGAAAGCATCTAGGGTCTAGGACCTTGGAGAGAGAGCCCTGTGCTAATTGTTGTGCCCAGAGTTCGGGGTCCCCAATAATCCACCACTAAGGAGCCTTTTCCGATGCAAAAGCAAAGAGTCTTTATTCAAACCCGGGTTTTGCTCTCAGCCTTTCTGACGCAGCAGCGAGGCGAGAGAGCTGACCGAGCGGGAACAATGAGTTTTATGGGGTAGGATAATTAGGGGGCTTGGGAAAGTG
>JAAGEH010000031.1:16694507-16798957 GCA_011751065.1 Lasiurus cinereus | reverse complement strand
CTTTTTTTTCTTTTTCATTTTTACATATTTTAATTAAAAGACTATTTTTTTCTTTCTGCCTCAATTGATTTTACCTTTTTAATTATTACATTTTTGTTTTAAACTAGTATTATTAATTAGTACCAGTACTTTACCTTTTTGGAAAAAAACAAGTGTCATTTTGTTTTCTCTTTATTTTATTTCGGGATTAGAGTTCTACATTCTATTTTCATCTTTCCTTTAGCAAAATTTTACTCCAACTCAACTCTACTTTTATGCCAACACTTTCCTTCTAACTTTCCCCATTTTGTTGTCTTGTTTCTCTTTCCCTTTTCCAACTTTTGATTCCTCCTATTCTTTCTCTTTACCTGGTTAAAATTTCACCCCATTTATATATCTGATTTCAAATACTCTACTACAAGTCCATACAAACCTCTCTCTTCTTGTCTTCACTATCCAAAAAGTTGTTTTTTCTCGATGTCCTTTTGTTACTATTTGCCTGAACAGTGATTATATCGATTTTTTGAAAATTTTTATGAGATTGTTTTAGTTTATTCTACTAGTTTTATTTTGCTTTTACCTTCCTTTGTTTTTTACCTCTCTTCCCTCACCTACCTCGATACCAGTTGCTATTTGCAGTTTGTATTAATCTCTAGGTACTGGTTGCTGGCCTTTGTTGGGATTAGTGACTGTTCTATTAGAGTTTTCTCCTGACATCTATAGTTTTTTTCCCTTTTCTCTCTTATACACCTTCTTTCCTCTATGACTTTTTTCTCTTCCTCTTTTCTTCTCCATCTTCTCCTTTTTATTTTCTTATTTTATTTTATTTTTTGTTCATTTATTTATTTTATTCTTTTTCTTTTCTTTCTCTCCCAATTTGATTTTGGCATTTCTTTATTTTCTTTTTCCTCATTTTCCTCTTCTTCTTTTTCTATTTACCCCTAATTTGTCTTTCATTGGTGGTCACCTTATTTGTGATTATTAACATCTTGAATATATTTCAACTCAGTGCCTTGTGTGCTGTACCTGGTCATGTTGTAGTTTGTGCCTTTCAATCAACGTAGGAGAGAGAACAACATAACCAGACACCCGGAGAAGAAAGACCTTGGGCAGAAAAAGAAACAGCCCACATAAGACAGAAAGGCAGGTTTTACCAGAAAAGGAAGTAAATGAAATAGAAACAGAAATAAGCCTGCCAGAGAAACAGTTCAGAGAAATGATCATAAGGTGGATGAAAAGAATGGAAGACAAAATCGACAATCTGAGTAAGAGCCAAGAGGAAATGAAGAAGACCCAAGAGGAGATGAAGAAGCAGCAAAAAGAAATGCAGAAGAACCTACAGGAGATACAGAATAAACAAGAAGAAATGAAAAATGACATCACTGGTGTAAAGAACTCAATAGAAAGCATCAAAAGTAGACTAGAAGAAGCAGAGGACCACATCAGTGAGGTAGAAGACACGGTAGGAAAAAAAACCCAAGTACAGAAGCAAGTACAGAAGCTTCTAGCAAAAAAAGTTAAAAAGCAAGAGGAGAGCCTAAGGGAACTATGGGATAACATGAAACAAAATAACATCCACATAATTGGGGTTCCAGAAAGAGTGGAAACTGAGAAAGGATTAGAAAATCTGTTTGAAGAAATAATGACAGAAAATTTCCCCAATATAGGAAAGAAAAAACCCACACAAATCCAAGAAGCTCACAGAGTCCCAAGCAAAATGAACCCCAACAAACCGACACCGAGGCACATTATAATTAAATTGGCAAACACCAACGACAAAGTAAGAATCTTAAAAGCAGCCAGAGAGAAACAGAAAGTTACCTACAAAGGAACCCCCATAAGACTAGCTACTGACTTCTCAACAGAAACTCGTCAGGCCAGAAGGGAATGCAATGAAATATACAAAGTCATGCAAAGGAAGGGTCTGAATCCAAGAATACTGTACCCTGCAAGACTCTCAATCAAAATTGAAGGTGAAATCAAAAGGTTCACAAACAAAAAAAGGACTAAGAGAATATATTACCACCAAACCAGCAATGCAAGAAATGTTAAACGGTCTGCTGTAATAAAAAGAAAGAAGAAGCAAAGAAGGAACTCGGGGGTAAGGACTAAAAATGGCAACAGATAAGTACTTATCAATAATAACTGTAAATGTAAACGGATTAAATGCTCCAATGCAAAGACATAGGGTAACCGATTGGATAAAAAACATGATCCATATATATGCTGTCTGCAAGAAACCCAGCTCAGGAAAAGAGATGCACACAGATTGAGGGTGAGGGGATGGAAGATGGTATTTCAGGCAAATGGAAATGAAAAAAAAGCTGGGGTTGCAATACTTATATCTGACAAATTAGATCTCAAAGTGAAGGACATAATAAGAGATAAAGTAGGCCACTTCATAATACTAAAGGGAACACTCCAACAAGAAGAAATAACTCTGGTAAACATATATGCACCAAATATAGGAGCACCTAAATACATAAAAAAAAAAAAACTCTTGGGAGAGGAATCCAAGATGGCGGCATAGGTAAACACCTACACTGCCGCCTCGCACAACAATTTCAAAACTACAACTAAAAGACAGAATGGACACAATCCAGAACCTCAGGAAAGCTGACTGAGTGGAAGTTCTACAGCTAGAAGGAAAGAGAGGGGCTCACGGAGACCCAGAGGAGCTGCAAACAGCTGAGGTACGGAGACACGTGCGAGCGCGGAGAGAACGGGTGCCAGAGTACCTGGCTGGCTTTCTCTGGCGGGAGGGAAAAGGAGACTCTCAAAGGCATTGAACCCCTTATCCTACGACACTAAACCCCAGATCCAGCCGAAACTCATACGGGGGGAGTTTGGACTGTGAAAAGGGAGAAGTGCATGGAAATTTAGGGGAGTTACAAAAGATCAAAGGCCTGGTGGCGCGCACGGCTCTGGGCGCAGGACAGACTGCTGATTGTGCCACTGGCTTTCCCGAGAGGGCGGGAGACAGACCCTCCCAACTGTGCCACTTCTGACTCCACTAAGCCCCTGTTTTGGGCGAAACCCTAGGGACCTAGACTCGTGTGGTCCTGGTTCGCAGGGGAGCCTGAAAGGCAGTGGTTAGTGGCACTGGGGGCGCGCGTACAAGGACTGCTCCAGCAATTACCCAGTCACGTGAGGCTCAGAGGCCATGGAGGGCGGGGCCGACTGGAAGGCAAGGTGGTCCCTGAAGCCCTGAGACTCCACCCCTCCCAAGCTCAACAGAGGCTTCTGCGGTTTTGAAAGTCTGGCATCATAAGGCTGAGTTGAACATAGAAGTTTCCCTGGCATAGTGAAAATGCCGAGACAAGGGAAGGGATTACAAACAAAAGAAATGGAGGGAAAAAAAACGACTGGATATAGAGTTCAAAACCACGCTTATAAGGTTTTTCAAGAATATGCTAGAAAAATTGGATAAATTTAGTGAGACCCAAGAGGAGATGAAAAAGGACATACTAGAGATGGAAAAGGTCCAACTAAAGGTGAAAAAAGACCAACTAGAAATTAAACATACACTGACTGAAATAAAAACTATTATACAGAGTCCTAACAACAGACTAGAGAAAGGCAAGGATCAAGTCAAAAATTTGAAATATAAAGAAGCAGGAAACTCTCAACTGGAAAAGCAAGAAGAGAAAACAATCCAAAAATGTGAACATAATGTAAGGAGACTCTGGGACAGCTTCAAGCATACCAACATCAGAATTGTGGGGGTTCCAGAAGAAGAGAGAGAGCAAGATACTGAAAACCTATTTAAAGAAATAATGACTGAAAACTTCCCACATCTGGTAAAAGAAATAGACTTACAAGTCGAGGAAGCACACAGAACCCCAAATAAAAGGAATCCAAAGAGGACCACACCAAAACGCATCATAATTAAAATACCAAGAGCAAAAGACAAAGTGAGACTATTAAAAGCAGCAAGAGAAAACAGTTCATTACCTACAAGGGAGCACCGATACAACTGTCAGCTGATTTCTCAACAGAAACGATGCAGGGCAGATGGGGGTGGCAAGAAATATTCAACGTGATGAACAGCAAGAACCTACAACCAAGAATAATCTATCCAGCCAAGCTATCATTCAGAATTGAACGGCAGATAAAAGCTTCACAGAGAAGAAAAAGCTAAAGGAGTTCATCAACTACAAACGAGGATTATATGAAATGCTGAAAGGTACTCTTTTAGAAGAGGAAGAAGAAAAAGGTAAAAGACAAAAAATTATGAACAACAAATACATATCTATCAACAAGTGAATCTAAAAATTAAGTGAATTAAAAATTTGATCAACAGAATAAACTGGTAAATATAATAGAATCAGGAGCACAGAAAGGGAGTAGACTGATAATTCTTAGGAGGACAAAAATCATAAAGCATCAAACAGACTGTGAAATTACAGCAGAAAGATTAAAGTTAGGTGAGGTAGATAAGTGATCAATCAAAGGACTTGTATGCATGCATATAAGCATAACCAATGATCACAGACACTGGGGGGTCGGGGTATGCCTGGGAGGGAGGGGGGGCAATGGGGAGATATGTATAAAAAATTAATAAAAATTAATTTTAAAAAAGAAAGAAAAGGAACCGTTACACAGTGAAAAAAAAACTCTTGAAGGATATTAAGGGAGAGGTTGACAGCAATACAATCATAGTTAGAGACTTTAATACCCCACTGTCACCATTGGACAAATCCTCTAAACAAAAAATCAGCAAAGAAACATCAACCCTAAATGACACACTAGAACAGATGGAATTAATTGACATCTTCAGAACATTTCACCCCAAAGCCACAGAATATACATTCTTCTTCAGTGGACATGGGTCATTTTCAAAGATAGATCATATGTTTGGTCATAAGAAAAGTCTCTTCAAATTCAAGAAGGTAGAAATCATATCAAGCATTTTCTCAGACCACAGTGGCATAAAACTGGAAATCGACTATAATAAAAACAATAGAAAGAAATCAAACACATGGAGACTAAACAGCATGCTATTAAACAATGACTGGGTAACCAGAGAGATAAAAGAAGAAATAAAAAACATCATGACAACAAATGACAATGAAAACACAACAATACAAAATTTATTGGACACAGTGAAAGCAGTCTTGAGAGGGAAGTTCATAGCCTTACAAGTCTACTGCAAAAAACAGGAAACAATGGTAATAAATTACCTAAATCTACAACTCAAAGAGCTAGAATGAGAGCAACAAGAAATGCCCAGTGTACTCAGAAGAAAGGAAATAGTGAAGATCAGAGTGGAGATAAACAACTTGGAAACGAAAGAAACAATTCAAAAGATCAACAAAACAAAGAGCTGGTTCTTTGAAAGGATAAACAAGATTGATGGACCTTTAGCCAGGCTCACCAAGAAGCAAAGAGAGAAGACCCAAATAAACAAAATCAGAAATGAAAGAGGAGAAATAACAAAAGACCCTGTGGAAATACAAAGGATTGTTAAAAAATACTATGAACAACTCTATTCCAACAAATTGGACAACCTGCAAGAAATGGACGTTTTCCTAGAAAAATATAACCTTCCAAAACTCAATGAGGAGGAAGCCAAACATCTCAATAGTCCAATAACTATGGAAGAAATTGAAGCAGTCATCAAAAAGCTTCCAGCAAATAAAAACCCGGGACCAGATGGCTACACAGGAGAGTTTTACCAAACATTCAAGGAAGAATGAAAACCTACCCTTCTCAGACTATTTAAAAATATTCAAGAAGAAGGAACACTTCCAAACACCTTCTATGAAGCCAGCATCACCCTAATACCAAAACCAGATAAAAGACAACACAATGAAAGAGAATTATAGGCCAGTATCTCTCATGAATATAGATGCCAAATCCTCAACAAAATTCTAGCAAATCAGATCCAGCAGTACATCAGAAAGATCATACACCATGACCAAGCAGGATTCATCCCAGGAATGCCGGGATGGTACAATATCCGCAAATTAATAAATGTGATACTTCACATGAACAAATTGAGAGATAAAAATCACACAGTCATATCAATTGATGCAGAAAAAGCATTTGACAAAATCCAACACCCTTTCTTGATAACAATTCTCAGCAAAGTGGGAAGAGAAGGAGCATACCTCAACATAATAGAAGCCATATATGATAAACCCACAGCTAACATCATACTCAATGGGCAAAAACTAATACCATTACCCCTAAGAACAGGAACAAGACAGGGATGCCCAGTCTCACCTCTCCTGTTTGACATAGTACTGGAAGTATTATCCATTGCAATTAGACAAGAAGAAGAAATAAAAGGCATCCGAGTTGGAAAAGAAGAAGTAAAGCTATCCTTATTTGCACATAACATGATACTGTACATAAAAAACCCGAAGGACTCCATCCCAAAACTAATTGACTTAATAAATGAATTTGGCAATGTAGCAGGATACAAAGTTAATGCCAAGAAATCTGTGGCATTTCTGTACACTAGTAGTGAAATTACAGAAAGAGAGACTCAAAAAGCAATCCCATTTACCATCGCACCAAAAAAATTAAGATACCCAGGAATAAACCTAACTAAAGAGGTAAAAGACCTATATGCAGAAAACTACAGGACACTGAAAAAAGAGATAGAGGAAGATATTAACAGATGGAAGAGCATACCATGCTCATGGATTGGAAGAATCACCATCATTAAAATGTCCATACTACCCAAGGCAATCTACAGATTCAATGCACTACCCATTAAAATACCAACGACATATTTCACAGACCTAGAAAGAATTCTTCATAGATTCATCTGGAACAAAAAAAGACCACGAATAGCTACAGTAATTCTGAGAAAGAACAATAAAGTTGGTGGGATCTCAATACCAGATTTCAAGCTATACTACAAAGCAAGTGTTCTCAAAACAGCCTCGTACTGGCACAAGTACAGACATATAGACCAATGGAATAGAATAGAGAACCCAGATATCCACCCAAACCACTATGCTCAACTAGTATTTGACAAAGGAGGCATGAACATTCAATGGAGCCAAGATAGCCTCTTCAATAAATGGTGCTGGGAAAATTGGACAGATACATGCAAAAAAAAAATTAAATTGAACCAACAACGTACAACAAATACAAAAATAAACTCAAAATGGATACAGGACTTAAACATTAGAAGGAAAACCATAAAAATACTAGAGGAATCCACAGGCAGCACAATCTCAGGTATATGCCAAAAGAACTTTTTCACTGATATTGCTCCAAAGGCAATGGAAGCTAAAGAAAAAATAAACAAATGGGACTACATCAAAATAAAAAGCTTTTGCACAGCAAAAGAAACCATCAACAAAACAACAAGAAAGATCACTGTATGGGAGAACATATTTGCAAATGTTATCACTGATAAAGGTTTAATGTCCAACATTTACAGCCAACTTATACAACTTAATAAAAGGAAGATAAATGATCCAATAAAAAAATGGGCAATGGACCTAAATAGAACCTTTTTGAAAGACGACAGAAGGAAGGCCAAGAGACACATGAAAACATGTTCAAAGTCATTAATCATCCGAGAGATGCAAATCAAAACGACAATGCGATACCATCTTACACCTGTCGGAATGGCAATCATCAACAAATCAACAAACGACAAGTGTTGGCGAGGATGCGGAGAAAAAGGAACCCTTGTGCACTCTTGGTGGGAATGCAGACTGGTGCAGCCACTGTGGAGAACAGTATAGAGTTTCCTCAAAAAACTAAAAATGGATCTCCCATTTGACCCTGTAATACCACTCTTAGGAATTTATCCTAAGAAATTACAAACACCAATCAGAAAGGATTTATGCATCCCTATGTTCATAGCAGCACAATTTCTAATAGCCACAATTTGGAAACAGCCTAGGTGCCCGTCAGCAGATGAGTGGATCAGAAAACTGTGGTACATCTACACAATGGAATTCTATGCTGCCATTAAAAAGAAGGAATTCTTACCATTTGCAGCAACCTGGTTGGAACTGGAGAGCCTTATGCTTAGCGAAATAAGCCAGTCAATGAAGGAGAAGCATCACATGATCGCACTCATTGGGGGATAATAAAGAACATTATAAACTGATGAACAAAAGGATAGATACAGAGGCAGTAAAGCTTCAAACAGACTGTGAAATTACAGCAGGAAGATTAAAGTTAGGTGAGGTAGATAAAAGATCAATCAAAGGACTTATATGCATGCATATAAGCATAGCCAATGAACATAGACACTGGGGAGTTGGGTTATGCCTGCGAGGGAGGGGGGGCAATGGGGAGATATGTATACAAAATTAATAACAAAAATAAAAATTAAATTAAATTAAAAAAACATTCAAAGAATTAATTTGTAATTTTGTTTGGGATAATTACATAATATGCTGTTGTGAAATATCAAAAATTAAATGACATTGTAGAATAATATCATGAAAGGATATTCTTTGCTCTAGGCTATGACAATTCAATTTTAAACTGGCTGTCAATTTCTTTTTTAATGTTATATAAAGTTTTTCAGGGAGGCAAAACACAGATTACTTACATTAGCTCAAGAGGCCAAATATATTGAGTTTCAATTCCAATCCTTACAACATTTGAAAGAAACTTCTCTTTATTTCCTTCAAAAATTATTTTCATGCTACATAGTTTCATTTAAAAATCTTTGTCACATGAAATAATTTTTCTTAAGGTTATGGTGACCACTATATGGATTAGATTTAATGTTTTATTATAATAATTTTTAAATTTTTTACATGTGTCCTTATTCTCACATTAACCCCCACTTTGTGTCTAATGATTATGCTGATATGCGTGCACGCAAGTCCCTCTGTTGAACTCCCCCCCTAACTCCCACCAACCCCCACCTTCCCAGAGGTTTAATGTTTTGATGCACGTTTCTCAAT
The DNA here is from genome assembly GCA_011751065.1 of Lasiurus cinereus. NCBI lineage: Eukaryota > Metazoa > Chordata > Mammalia > Chiroptera > Vespertilionidae > Lasiurus > Lasiurus cinereus. The sequence goes on along the minus strand of JAAGEH010000031.1, from coordinate 16,790,084 downwards.
CTTTGGATGTGATCTTGATCATCAGTCTATGTCATTCATTATATTCCACAGATGAGTGAGATCATGTGATATTTGTCTTTCTCTGCCTGGCATATTTCACTAAGCATAATGCTTTCCATCTCCATCCATGTTGTTGCAAATGGTAGGAGTTCTTCTTTTTTACCACAGCATAGTATTCCATTGTGTAGATATACCACAGTTTTTTAATCAATTCATCTGCTGACGGGCATTTAGGCTGTTTCCAAATCCTAGCTATGGTGAATTGTGCTGCTATGAACATAGGGGTGCATATATCCTTTCTGATTGGAGTTTCTAGTTTCTTGGGATATATTCCTAGAAATGGTATCACTGAGTCAAATGGGATTTCCATTTTTAGTTTTTGGAGGAAACTCCATACTGTTCTCCACAGTGGCTGCACAAGTCTGCATTCCCACCAACAGTGCACAAGGGTTCCTTCTTTTCCGCATCCTCGCCAACACTGTTGTTTGTTGATTTGTTGATGATAGCCATTCTGACAGGTGTGAGATGATACCATATTCTTGTTTTGATTTGCATCTCTCTGATGATTAGTGACTTTGAGTAGGTTTTCATATGTCTCCTGCCGTTCCTTCTGTCTTCTTTCGGGAAGTACCTATTTAGATCAGTTTCCCATTTTTTGATTAGGTTGTTTATCTTCTTTTTGTGAAGTTTTATGAGTTCTCTGTAAATGTTGGAGATTAAACCCATATTGTTAATATCGTTGGCAAATATGTTCTTCCATGCAGTGGGCTTTCTTGTTATTTTGTGGATTGTTTCCTTTGCTGAGCAAAAGCTTGGTATTTTGAAGTAGTTCCCATCTGTTTATTTTTTCTTTAGTTTCCATTGCCTTAGAAGCTGTATTGGTGAAGAAGTTCCTTCAGCATATGTCTAAGATTTTGCTGACTGTGTATTCCTCTAATATTTTTATGGTTTCCCTTCTTATGTTTAAGTCCTTTATCCATTTTTGAGTTTATTTTTGTGTATGGTGTACGACTGTCAGCTGATTTCTCAACAGAAACAATGCAGGCCAGGCAGGAGTGGCAACAAATATTCAATGTGATGAATAGCAAGAACCTACAACCAAGAATAATCTATTCAGCAAAGCTATCACTCAGAATTGAAGGGCAGATAAAGACCTTCACAGATAAGAAAAAGCTAAAGGAGTTTATCAACTCCAAACCAGTATTATATGAAATGCTGAAAGGTACTCTTTAAGAAGAGGAAGAAGAAAAAGGTAAAAGACAAAAAATTATGAACAACAAATACATATCTATCAACAAGTGAATCTAAAAATTAAGTGAATTAAAAATTTGATCAACAGAATAAACTGGTGAATAAAATAGAATCAGGAGCACAGAAAGGGAGTGGACTGATAATTCTCAGGGGGAAAGGGGTGAGGGGTGTACAGGGAGAGACTGGACAAAAATCATACACCTATGGATGAGATCAATGGGAGGGAGGTAAGGGCAGAGGGAAGGGTGGGAGTTGGGTAGATCCCTTGTAGGTAACTTTCTGTCTGTCTCTGGCAGCCTTTTAGATTCTTACTTTGTCGCCAATTTAATTATGATGTGTCTTGGTGTTGGTCTTTTGGGGTTCAGCTTGTTTGGGACTGTGTGTACTTCTTGGACTTGCATAGTTCTTTTCTTTCCAATATCAGGAAAGTTTTCTGTCATTATTTCTTCAAATAGGTTTTCTATTCCTTGCTTCTCTTCCTCTCCTCTGGTATCCATATTATGTGAATGTTGTTTCATTTTGTGTTGTCTCAAAGCTTCCTTAGGCTCTCTTCTTCCTTTTTTTTTTTAGTCTTTTTTCCAGTTGCTGCTATGTTTGTTTATTTTTTTGTACCTTGTCTTCTAATTTACTGATGCAATCTTCAGCCTCTTCTAGTCTACTGTTTAGGTCTTCCATTATGTTCCTTATTGCAGCTATGTTGCTCTTCATCTTTTCTTGGTTTCTTTTCATGTTAGTGACATTCTCATTCAGCTCCTTATAGTTCTCATTGAGTTGTGTGTATTTGTCTTCCATCTGTTTAAACATCCTTAAAACCATTACTCTGAATTCTTTCTCAGATAAGCTGCTGGCTTCAATTTCATTTAACTCTCTTTCTGGAGATTCCTCTTTTTCTTTCTTTTGGAGATTGCTTTTTTGTCTTCTCATGTTTTCCTGTAATGTTTTAATTGTAGATCCAATTGCTTTTCTACCCAGGTTTTTTGGGGATAGTGCTACTGGTGTATTCTCTCAGTTCTCCTGTGATTGTTAATCTATTGTAGTTCCTTACTTGAGGTATTTGGGTTCTCTTGATGTAGATCTGCTAGCTTGAGCAGCACAACTGTGGTGTCTAGAAGTTGCAGCCATGGAGGGAAGTGTCCCTGATTTTGCTGTTTTGCACCCTCAATTGAGATCACGCGTGCCCAGCAGGGACTCACAGTGGCATCAAGGACCCAACTGTCAGGGTGATATGGTCCAGGGGGCCTACACTCCGGACAGGCGTGACTGTGGTGCCGAGTTACAAAATCACAACCATGCGGGCTCCCAGTGGCCCACCAGAAATGCGCTGCTGAGGGTGGATTGTAAACACAGTGATGTGGGTGGGCTGTAAACTCGCTGACTAGGGGTGCTGTAAACATGCAGACCTGGGAGGGCCGAAAACACTTCGCCGAGGAGGGCATTCTGTAAACAGGCAATGCGTGTGCGCTATAAACGTGGCCACTAGGGTGCAAAGCAAACATAGGGACCAGGGCACTCCGCAAACCCACAATGAGGGCACGCCACAGATGGGACGACTAGTGCACGCACCAATTGCAGCAACCAGGGTGCTCTGTAAACCAGTGATGAGGGCATGCTGCAGACAGGGCAACTAGGGCACTCCACAAATGTGGCGACTGAGGTACTCCACAAACCACAGACAAGGGCACATTGCAGATTGGGAGACCCGGGCACACTACAAATGTGGCGACGAGGGCATTCTGAAAGCCGGCAACTAGTGTGCACCACGACTGCACCGATGTTGTCAGGGAGGGGGAGGTTGTACTGATTGCTTTGGAGGCGGAAGTCCCAGGGTCCGCAAGTCTGCAGGTGTGGCAGCAGGACTCTGGCTGGAGTGGCTGTTGGGACGCAGGGCAGCTCCAAGGCCTGTCTGGCTGGCGGTGTTGGTGAGTTCCCAAAGAAAGGCCATTTTGCCCTTCAAGATGGCATGGGCTCCACATCCAAGTCACAAAGTCTTTGGAGTGCCAGCCACGGTGGCAGTCTCTCCGTGTCCAAGAGAGCCTGGACTGCCAGCCCCTGCTGCTCCTATGAGATTCAACTGTCCCTCACTCACTCACACACCCACCACACACATCCACACACTCTCCTTTCGTCCCCTCACCCACTTCCTCTCCCTCACCTCCATCCTGCCAGCCGCCATTTTCCCAGAATTCTCTAGGACTTTTGTCTTTAAAGGGCTTTTTTTCTGGGCGGAGACTTCTTTATGCATACCCAGAGGGGAGATAATGGAATGTGGTCACCACAAGTGAAATGTGGTCTCCACAAAGTGAATGTCTATAGTTAAAATATCCTGAAAAGCCAGTTCCCAAGGAAGTGGTATCAGTTCAATTGTTTGATCAAACCTAACATTCCAGCCTTTTTATTTTGTGGAATAGGGATGAAGGTCTTATCTTCTGTATTTGCTTCCTGCTGAGGGGGGATGTGGAGAACACAGGGGGATAGACTTTGATAGTAATGGGCTGAATGAGGGCTGCAGCAGCAAGTTTTCCCCAAGAGACTGGTTAGTGAAGGCTCATAAAGGGTCCTACGGTAGGCTATCACAGCGTCGCTTGTCTAGTTTTGCTGCTTTTCTGGGCCTGGAGCTGAAATATAACTGAGACATAGATGTTATTTTTAGGGGGAAAAGAGTAGAGGTCTCAGTTGCCTGACTAGTGATATGAAAGGGGAGAACAGGTTACCCTAGGGGTGAGGTTCTTGTTTACCCAGTTTTCCCCTTTGCTGGGTATCCAGAGCTTTCTTGTAGGCCCTGAGACAGGGTTTCAAAATAGGTAGAGTAGTGGTTAAGCTCCCTATGGCTGTTCCAAACCCTGCTGTGATGCCGAGGGTTATTAGAAGGACTTTTCTTTTGTGTCAGATATGATGGGTTATAGGGACAGGTAAAGACTTATTATTGTGGGCTACACCTACATTGGATGAGAGAGAAGAGTACAGCTGATGGGGAGAGAAATGTATATGTTTTTCCCACAAAGGAAGAACAAATTTATGATCATGGAGACAGGCTGAAAGTTGTAAGGAGAAGAGGTGGACTAACGGGGATGAGATTACCTTTCCTGGTTCCATGCTCCAAGCTGAGAGGGTAGTCACCATGGTGCTACCAATAAGGGGTGACAGACAAAAGTTGTGAAACTGGAGGTGAGAGTTCACAGTAAGCCTGAGAAAGAAGAAAATTTATTGTTCATAGGAGGGGACAGTGGTTGAGGCTTTATTGTAGAAAAAGTGGGAGGAAATGCTAGAATGGGCTGTTATCCAAGGGAAAAGAAAAAGGGAAGGAAAGGAGCAGTTGAGGCCAGGCACTTGGATGGTTGGATAAGAAGTAAGAGAGACTAGACTGGCTGTGATCAATTAGTTGTAAGACACCACTGCACTCAGACCAGCCAAATTTAGTACTTTAAATTTCCTGAGGTTATAATCTCCGATTCACTAGTTTAACTTCTTATTTTTACTGAACCTTAATCCTTACTGTTTTTACTTTTAGAACTTAACTTACTTTTACATTCTTTCAAACAGAGCAATCAACTTAGTTGCCTTCCAGAAAAACAGAAAGGAGAGAGATACCATGGCTAATACTGCAATGCATACATCTCAAGTAAAAGTAACTTTCTTTTTACTTAGGATGTCTCATTAATGGTGAGATTTAATGCTTGAATCATAACTTTTAATTTACTCAATAAATAGCTGGGGAAGATATATTTTAATTATTTTATTAATGTATTACATGTATATATATCTTCCCATTGCCCTCCCACACACTCCCATGCATACCCTAACCTCCCAGTGTCTTGTGTTCATTGGTTATGCTTATATGCATGCATACAAGCCCTTTGGTTGATCTCTTATCTACCCCACCTCTTCCTAACCTTCCTGCTGTAATTTGACAGTCTGTTTGATACTTTACTGCCTCTGTATTTATCTTTTAGTTCATCAGTTTATAATGTTCTTTATTATCCATAAATGAGTGAGATCATGTGGTATTTTTGTTTTATTGACTGGCTTATTTCACTTAACATAAGGCTCTCCAGTTCCATCCAGGTTGCTGCAAAGGGTAAGAATTCCTTCTTTTTTATGGCAGCATAGTATTCCATTGTGTAGATGTACCATGGTTTTCTGATCCACTCATCTGCTGACGGGCATCTAGGCTGTTTCCAAATTGTAGCTATTGTAAATTGTGCTGCTATGAACATAGGGGTGCATAAATCTTTTCTGATTGGTGTTTCTAGTTTCTTAGGATATATTCCTAAGAGTGGGATTGCTGGGTCAAATGGGAGTTCCATTTTTAGTTTTTAGAAGAAACTCCATACTGTTCTCCACAGTGGCTGTACCAGTCTGCATTCCCTCCAACAGTGCACAAGGGTTCCTTTTTCTCCACATCCTTGCCAGCACTTGTCATTTGTTGATTTGCTGATGATTGCCATTCTAACAGGTGTGAGATGGTATTGCATTGTCATTTTGATTTGCATCTCTCAAATAATTAGTGACTTTGAGCACGATTTCATGTGTCTCTTGGCTTTGTTTCTGTCTTCTTTTTAAAAGGTTCTATTTAGGTTTGTTGCCCATTTCTTTTATTGGATCATTTATCTTCCTTTTATTAAGTTGTATAAGTTGGCTGTAAATGTTGGACATTAAACCTTTATCAGTGATAACATTTGCAAATATGTTCTCCCATACAGTGGGTTTTCTTGTTGTTTTGTTGATGGTTTCTTTTGCTGTACAAAAGCTTTTTATTTTGATGTAGTCCCATTTGTTTATTTTCTCTTTAGATTCCATTGCCCTTGGAGCAGTATCAGTGAAGAAGTTCTTTCGGCATATATCTGAGATTGTGCTGCCTGTGGATTCCTCTAGTATTTTTATGGTTTCCCATCTTATGTTTAAATGCTGTATCCATTTGGCATTTATTTTTGTGTATGGTGTAAGATGGTGGTCTAGTTTCATTTTTTTCCGTGCATCTGTCCAATTTTCCCAACACCATTTATTGAAGAGACTGTCTTGACTCCATTGTATGTTCATGCCTCCTTTGTCAAATACTAATTGAGTATAGTGGTTTGGGTCAATACCATGATTCTCTATTCTATTCCATTGGTCTATATGTCTGTTCTTATGCCAGTACCAGGCTGTTTTGAGAACAGTGGCTTTGTAATACAGCTTGAAATCTGGTATTGAGATCCCACCTACTTTCTTCTTCTTTATCAGGATTCCTGTGGCTATTTGGTGTCATTTTTTTGTTCCATATGAATCTTCGGAGAGTTCTTTCTAAGTCTGTGAAAGATGTCATTGTTATTTTAATAGGTAGCGCATTGAATCTATAGATTGCTTGGGGTAGTATGGATATTTTAAAGATGTTGATTCTCCCAATCCATGAGCATGGTATGCTCTTCCATCTGTTTACATCTTCCTCTATCTCTTCTGCATATATGTTTTTTACCTCCTTAGTTAAGTTTATTCCTAGGTATCTTAATTTTTTTGCTGTGATGGTAAATGGGATTGCTTTTTTAGTCTCTCTTTCTGTAAGTTCACTACTGGTGTATAGAAATGCGATAGATTTCTTAGCATTAATTTTCTATACTGCTACATTGCTGAATTCATTTAAGTCTATTAGTTTTTGGAAAGAGTCTTTCGAGTTTTTTATGTACGGTATCATGTATTCTGCAAATAAGGACAGCTGTTCTTTTTTTTTCCAATTTGGATGCCTTTTATTTCTTCTTCTTGTCTAATTGCAATGGCTAATACTTCCAGTACTATGTGGAACAGCAGTGGTGAGAATGGGCATTCCTGTCTTGTTCCTGCTTTTAAAGGAAATGGTTTTAGTTTTTGTCCACTGAGTATGATGTTAGCTGTGAGTTTATCATATATGGCTTTTATGCTGTTGAGGTATGATCCTTCTATTCCACCTTGCTGAGAGTTTTTATCAAGAAAGGGTGTTGGATTTTGTCAAATGCTTTTTTCTGCATCAATTGATATGACTATGTCATTTTTATCTCTCAATTTATATGATGTATCACGTTTATTGATTTGCGTATATTGTACCATCCTTGCATTCCTGTGATAAATCCTACTTGGTTATGTGTATGATCTTTCTGATGTACTGCAGGATTCGATTTGCTAGAATTTTGTTGAGCATTTTGGCATCTATGTTCATGAGGGATATTGGCCCATTATTCTCTTTCATTGTGTTGTCCATATCTGGTTTTGGTATTACGGTGATGCTGACTTCATAGAAGGTGTTTGGAAGTGTTCCTTCTTTTGAATTTTTGGGAATAGTCTGAGGAGGATAGGTTTTAATTCTTCCTTGAATGTTTGTTACAACTCCGCTGTGTAGCCATCTGGCCCTGGGCTTTTGTTTGCTGGAAGCTTTTTGATGCCTGCTTCAATTTCTTACATAGTTATTGGCCTAGTGAGATGTTTAGATTTTTCCTGATTGAGTTTTGGATGGTTATATTTTTCTAGGAATATGTCCAATTCTTCCAGGTTGTCCTGTTTGTTGGAATAGAGTTATTCATAGTATTTTTTTTTTAATAATCCTTTGGATTTCGGAGGGGTCTGTTGTTATTTCTTCTCTTTAATTTCTGATTCTGTTTATTTGGGTCTTCTCTCTTTGCTTTTTGGTGAGCCTGACTAGAGGTCCATCAATCTTGTTTATCCTTTCAAAGAACCAGCTCTTGTTTTTGTTGATCTTTTGAATTGTTTCTTTGGTCTCTATATCATTTATCTCTGCTCTGATCTTTACTATTTCCTTCCTTCTGCTTACACTGGGCTTTTCTTGTTGTTCTCTTTGTAGCACTTTGAATTGTAGGATTAGGTAATTTATTAGCATTATTTCTTGTTTTTTTTGCAGTAGGCTTGTAGAGCTATGAACTTCCCTCTCAAGACTGCTCTCACTGTGTCCCATAAATTTTGTATTATTGTATTGTCATTGTCATTTGTTGCCATGATGTTTTTTATTTATTCCTTGATCTCTCTGGTTACCCAGTCGTTGTTTAATAGCATACTGTTTAGTCTCCATGTGTTTGATTTCTTTGTATTGTTTTTATTGTAGTTTATTTCCAGTTTTATGCCACTGTGGTCTGAGAAAATGCTTGATATGATTTCTATCTTCTTGAATTTGAAGAGACTTTGCCTATGACCTAACATATGGTCTATCTTTGAAAATGACTCATGTGCACTTGAGAAGAATGTGTTTTCTGTGGCATTAGTATGAAATGTTCTGAAGATATCAGTTAATTCCATCTGGTTTAGTGAGTCATTTAGGATCGATGTTTCTTTGCTGATTTTTTGTTTAGAGGATTTTTCCAATGGTGATAGTGGGGTATTAAAGTCTCCTACTATGATTGCATTGCTTTCAGTCTCTCCCTTGATAACCTACAGAAGTTTTTTTTTTATGTATTTAGGTGCTCCTGTAGTGGGTGCGTATAAGTTTACCAGATTTATTTCTTCTTGTTGGATTGCTCCTTTTAGTATTATGAAGTGGCCTTCTTTATCTCTTATTATGTCCTTCACTTTGATATCTAATTTATCAGATATAAGTACTGCAACCCCAGCTTTTATTTTAATTTCTATTTGCCTGAAAAACCATCTTCCATCCCTTCACCCTCAGTCTGTGTGCATCATTTTTTCTGAGGTGGTTTCTTGTAAACAGCAGATATATGCGTCATGTTTTGTTATCTAATCCTTTACTCTATGTCCTTTGATTGCAGTATTTAATCCCCTTACATTTAAAGTTATCAGTGATAGGTACTTATTTGTCACCGTTTTTATTCTTTACCCTGTGTTCCTTCTTTGCTTCCTATTTCTTTCTTTCTTTCTTTTTTTTAACAGCAGACCCTTTAACATTTCTTGCATTGCTGGTTTGGTGGTAATAAATTCCCTTAGTCCCTTTTTTTCTGTGCCGCTCCAGATTTCACCTTCAATTTTGACTGAAAGCCTTGCTGGATAAAGTATTCTTAGATTCAGACCCTTCCTTTGCATGACTTTGTATATTTCATTCCGTTGCTTTCTGGCCTGATGAGTTTTTGTTGAGAAATCAGTTGCTAGTCTGATGGGGGTTCTTTTGTAGGTAACTTTCTGTTTATCTTTGGCTGCTTTTAAGATTCTTACTCTTTTGTTGGTGTTTGCCAATTTAATTATAATGTGCCTTGGTGTCAGGCTTTTGAGGTTCATTTTCTTGGAACTCTGTGAACTTCTTGGATTTGTGTGGGTTTTTTCTTTGCTATATCAGGGAAGCTTTCTGTCATTATTTCTTCAAACAGGTTTTTTATTCCTTGCTCAGTTTACACTCTTTCTGGAACCTCTATTATATGGATATTGTTTTGTTTCATGTTATCCCAAAGTTCCCTTAGGCTCTCCTCTTGCTTTTTAATTTTTTTTCTAGAATCTTCTGTACTTGGGTATTTTTTCCTACCTTGCCTTCTAGCTCACTGATGCGGTCCTCTGCTTCTTCTAGTCTACTTTTGATGTTTTCTGTTGAGTTCTTTACAGCAGCAAAGTCATTTTTCATTTCTTGATTATTCTTCATTTCCTCTTGGTTCTTACTCATATTGTTGAATTTGTCTTCAATTCTTTTCAGCCACCTTATGACCATTTTTTAAAATGCTTTCTCTGGCAGCTTGGTTGCCTCCATTCTGTTTACTTCCTTTTCTCATGATGCCTGCTTTTCTTTTTTATGTGGGCTGTTTCTTTGTCTGCCCATGGTCTTCTATGGGTGTCTGGTTATGTAGTTCTCTCTCCTGCGCTGACTTAAAAGCACCAAATATAACAAAACCAGGTACAATGTACAAGGCACTGAACAGAAATTTATTCTCGATGTTAATAACCACAAACAAGGTTACCACCAGTGAGACACATATTAGGGAAAAGTAGAGAAAGAAGAAAAGAGTAAAGAGAAAAAAGAAAAGAAAGAAATGCCAAAATAAATTTGGGAGAAGGGAGAAAAAAGAGGGGAAAAAAGAATAAGAGAGCCAAAACTGGTTTGGCTCAGTGGATAGAGTGTCGGCTTGCAGACTGAAAGGTCTCAGGTTCGATTCTGGTCAAGGACATGTACCTTGGTTGTGAGCACATTCCCAGTAGGGCGTGTGCAAGATGCACCTGATCAATATTTCTCTCTCATCGATTTTTCTAGCTCTCTGTCCCTCTCCCTTCCTCTCTGTAGAAAATCAATAAAATATATTAAAAAAAGAATAGAAAAAAAAATAATTAGAAAGAAAAGGGGAATAATTTATATATATATGAGGAGAAAACGCCAATAGAACAGCCACTATTCCCAACAAATGCTGGCAACAAGTATCTGGAGATTAATACAAACTACAAATAACAACTAATATCAAGGGAGGTGAGGGAAAACAAAGATAAAAATAAAACAAAGTAAACATAAAACAAAATAAAACAAGTTGAATAAGCAAAAACAATCTCTCAAATAAGTATAAAAAATCGATATAATCAACGTTCAAGCAAAGAACAACAAAAAGACATAGAGAAAAACAATTTATGGTTGGTGAAGACAGGGAAGAGAGAGGTGTGTATGAACTTGGTGTAGGGGATTGGAAATTAGATATATAAATGGGGTGAAATTTTAACCAGGTAAAAAGAAAGAATAGAGAAAATCTGAAGTAGGAAAAGCGTAAGAGAAACAAGACAACAAAATGGGAAAAGGTAGGAAGAGAGTGTTGGCATAAAGTAGAGTTGAAATAGAGTTAGATTGTGCTAAAGGAAAGATGAAAATAGAATGTAGAACTCTAATCCTAAAGTAAAATAAAATGATAGTTCTTTTTTTCAAAAAGGTAAAATAGTAGTAGTAATAATACTGGTTGAAAATAAAAATGTAATAATTGAAAAGGTAAATATCAATTGAGGAAAAAAGAAAAAAATTAGTTTTTTAATTAAAAGATGAAAAAAATTAAAAAAATTAAAAATAAAAGAGTAGAATGTGCAGTAGTGGAAGTCATTCACTTCCTCCTTTGTTCTGTTTGGCATACCTGTTTCCCTATTGGGATGGTATTGCAATTCTCTGTGTTTCACTGTTGCTCAGTGTTGTAAGCCAGTCCTGGTTTTTAAGCAGGTGGTGTGTCTTAATCTCTTTATTGGTTTGTGATTACGCCAGAGTCAATTTGTGAGTCATCCCCTGGGTGGCAGTGTTTTGGAATTGACCTCTGATACTATAGGTCCTCTCTAGCCTGTGCTTAGATCCTGCTTTCTCTGTGGCACTCAATACCGGTTTGTGGGACTGGGTTGCCCCAGAGCTGGTTCTCTGATTCCCAGGTTCCAGAAAAACACCTTTCCTCTGCAGTCTCTTAGGATGTCCCCAATTGGTTGATCCTATGTATTAGGCTTAGCAATCAGAAGCAAAGATCTGAAGAGGAAAGAATGCAGTGTGTGCATTCCCCCATCCCTGCTCCTGTTCTAGCAGCAGGGACACTTTAACAACTCTCAGGCTGTTCTTTTGCCTCAGATCAAAACGGGTTGCTTTCTAGAGCTCCCTTCTGTTAACAGCTATAACGGCCACCTTCCACATTTAGTGACCACACCCTGCCCAACGTCCATGGATTTCTCTAGGTGCAGCTTTCCCCTGGTCCAGTTCCCACAGTATGCACGTCTCTCTGTTTTGTGGGATCAGAGACCTCACCTTATCCCAGGCCAAATCTGACCTTTCAGTGTGGCATGTGGAACTCCTTTGAATCTGAGTGTTTGTTCCGATTGGGGAGCAGTGTTCTGGGTCCTGTAGCTGTTTAGTGGCTGCCGCAGCTGTAGTTTTACAGGCTGTTCAGTGGGTGCTGCAACTGTAGCTTTTTAGGCTGCTGTAAACATGCACTTTCCCCTTCAAGATGGCATAGTCTCCGTGTTCGCTCTGGTGGCTCCCGGAGAAAAAAACCCGTGGCAGTGGGGCTGCCTTGTCAGGAGAGCCCCATCCAGCAGTCCCCTGCATTCTCCTGTAGGCTAACTGTCCTTTAACTTGCTAACAAACACTCCCAATGCAACCCTCAGCTGTTCTCTCTGTCTGCTCAGTGACAAGGCTCTGGACACGTCCGTCTATTCAGCCACAATTTTTTTCTCTCTGACAGTTTTTCTTAACTTTTCACCTTTCTTTCTAGATCTTCATCTGTTGGTAGATGTGGCCTGCAATCAAGAGCACTTTCCAAAGGAGAAGAATTAAGAGAGTGAGTGTGGAAGGGATTTTTAAATTTCTTCTTTTTAAGCTTACATTTACTTCTAAACAGCATTCTTTTTGGCTAGTGCTCATTAGCATATATATGCAAATTTTACTTTGACTTTACTAGAACCAGTTGCTCATAAAATATAAGCTTCTCATATGAATGATATTATATGAGACCTTGATAATATCATGAAAAGCTATCTTATGAAGTATGCTCCTTTATTGAAAAGCAAAGTAAGCAAACATACATTTGACCCATGAAGTACCGATGCCCTCCCCTCCCCCAGCCAACCTGAAGAGTAGGCTGAGTGGGAATCTGAGGCATTATGTACACATCTTAAAATTCTGCTGCTGACTATTCTGGTTTAGTTTAAGAAGTATTTAGCAACCCTGTCCTGCCAGGCTTGGCAACTAAAACTTCACTTTCTTGCTCAGAGTAAAATGGCCCTTTTACAATTCTTATAGTTAACTTTAGAACTTCTTTCTTTCTTTCAACATTTCTCTTTTCCTTCTCATCACATATGCAACCTTCATAAATTTTACACTTTCAAATTAGCCTTCAAACCTTCTTTCTATCTCCTTCAAAAATGCATAACCATGCCTCAGACCTTCCATTAAGTATTTTTACTCTAATATTCTTTCTTTCTATCATGTCTTCATCAACTTGTACAGATCTTTCTTTCTTTTTTAAAAAAAATGTATTAGAATTATTTACTCTTAGAAACCTTAATTTTTCAATGATAACCAAAAAATAAACAGCCAGAATTTCTTAGATTAACATTTATGAACACTTTAAGCACACTCTTAGCTTCAAGAAAATATACATTCAATAAAGTACAAGAGACCTTCTATGATAAAAACTAAGAGCAGGTGAATTAAAATGTGTCTAGCAATCAATGTTTCAGTATTGTATGCTATTTTAAAATATTTAGATGTTTATCATTTAACCCAGCAATGCTCTAAAGTCTTTAAGTTAATAAACACTTTGGAAAATTATGTATAGGTATATGAGGCTGGAGAAAAGGCAGAAGAAGGAGGAAGTAGACCCTGCAGACTGTTCCTAGACCTCTAGCCACTTGGATTCAAAACTGCTGGATTTTTCCTTAGAGATAACATGCTAAAGTTTGGGAGATAATGAGCTTTTTTTTTTTTTTATAATAGTGGACTGTTAAGTAAGCATATGCAGTAAAGAAAGTTATTCTTTGGGAAAGGTGGGGTGGGGTGGAGTGGAGTGAGAGAAGGTGCGAAGGTCAGATCAATTTTCAGAGCTTTTAGGGGGGTGAGAATGTTGGCCTTCAGATCTAAAGGCTCGGTGAGGGGTCCCTTCACCATGTCATGTCATAGAGGAGCTTTGCAAGAAGACTAAAGTTGTAAAACTGGAGGTGAGAGTTCCCAGTGAGCCTGAGAAAGAAGAAAATTTCTTGTTCAGAGGAGGGGACAGTCATGGAGGAGATAAGGAGATAAGCTTTTTAAAGTCCAAGGAATGGTTTGGCTTTGTGGGGTGAGAGAGTGAAACTGAGGTAGGTAACTGTGGTTTGGGACAACTGGGTTTTATTCAGGGAATGCATGGTAGCTACAGCCAGGCACTGAGGTTGAATGCGAAAAGAGTGAACGGGGGTATTTAGTAAGATGAATTGTAGAGGTGAGTTGGCTAATGGCTGTGAGACTAATCCATCAACCCCAATAATAGAGACTGAGGAGGGGACAAGGGTCCCAGCAAATTCGGAGAGGGCAGAATAAGTAGCACTAGTGTCAATTAAAAAGGAGATCGGCTTACCTGCTACCACAGTTGTTAACTGAGGCTCTGTCCTGGTGATGTAAGTCTGTGGGGCCTTGTCAGGGCGTGGGCAGCTTCTTTGGTGGCCAGTCCCAAGAGGTCTGGGAGTTCCCAACTGGATCCAGAGGGCGACCAGCCTGGACTGGCTGAGGCCTGAACCAGAGGGGCCAGACTACAGTCTGATTTCCAGTGTCCTTCCCTTCCACACCTGTGGCAGGGCCCAGGCGGAGGTCTCAGGGTTGGGCAGGACTTGGCTCAGTATCTTTCCTTGCTGCATTTGCGCAGGGGAGCCGGAAAAGCAGAGGTCTAGAGGCACTGTGGGCGCGCGTGCACAGGACCGCTCCAGCAATTACCCAGTCACGTGAGACTCAGGGGCCGTGGAGGGCGGGGCCAACTGGAAGGCAAGGCGGTCCCTTAAGCCCTGAGACTCCACCCATCCCAAGCTCAACAGAGGCTTCTTCGGTTTTGCAAGTCTGGTATCATAAGGCTGAATTCAACACAGAAGTTTCCCCGGCATAGTGAAAATGCCGAGAGAAGGGAAGGGATCACAAACAAAAGAAATGGAGGGAAAAAAATGACTGGATATAGAGTTCAAAACCACACTTATAAGGTTTTTCAAGAATATGCTAGAAAAGATGGATAAATTTATCAAGTCCCAAGAGGAGATGCAAAAGGAGCAACTAGAGATGCAAAAGATCCAACTAGAGATGATGGATAAATTTAGCGGGTCCCAAGAGAAGATGAAAAAGGACCAACTAGAGACACTGACTGAAATAAAAAATATTATACAGAGTCCTAACAGCAGACTAGAGGAAGGCAAGAATCAAGTCAAAAATTTGAAATATAAAGAAGCAGGAACTGGAAAAGCAAGAAGAAAAAAGAATCCAAAAATGTGAAGATAATGTAAGGAGCCTCTGGGACAGCTTCAAGCGTACCAACATCAGAATTGTGGGGGTGCCAGAAGAAGAGAGAGAGCAAGATACTGAAAACCTATTTAAAGAAATAATGACTGAAAACTTCCCACATCTGGTAAAAGAAATAGACTTACAAGTCCAGGAAGCACACAGAACCCCAAATAAAAGGAATCCAAAGAGGACCACACCAAGACACATCATAATTAAAATACCAAGAGCAAAAGACAAAGAGAGAATAGTAAAAGCAGCAAGAGAAAAACAGTTCATTACCTACAAGGAAGCACCCATACGACTGTCAGCTGATTTCTCAACAGAAGCGATGCAGGCCAGGTGGGAGTGGCAACAAATATTCAATGTGATGAATAGCAAGAACCTACAACCAGGAATAATCTATCCAGCAAAGCTATCATTCAGAATTGAAGGGCAGATAAAGAGCTTCACAAATAAGAAAAAGCTAAAGGAGTTCATCAACTCCAAACCAGTATTATATGAAATGCTGAAAGGTACTCTTTTAGAAGAGGAAGAAGAAAGAGGTAAAAGACAAAAAATTATGAACAACAAATATATATCTATCAACAAGTGAATCTAAAAATTAAGTGAATTAAAATTTTTGATTAACAGAATAAACTGGTGAATATAATAGAATCAGGAGCACAGAAAGGGAGTGGACTGATTATTCTCAGGGGGAAAGGGGTGAGGGGTGTACAGGGAGAGACTGGACAAAATTCATACACCTATGGATGAGATCAATGGGAGGGATGTACGGGCAGAAGGAAGGGTGGAAGCTGGGTGGAGGGGTGCTATGGAGGGGAAAAAAGAGAAACAAATGTAATAATCTGAATAATAAAGATTTAATTTAAAAAAGAGAGGGTATAGGTTGGTGGTCTGCTGGGTCAAGAGTAGATTCAGAATCAGAATTGTTAGGGGTATGATGTATTGTGTGAAGGAAAAAGATCTGATGGCTAGAGCAGGACCAAGAAAGAGGATTGGGACTGAAGGGTAAAAAACGGCCTGGATGTAGGGAATCTCTGACCATTTTCCATTGCCGTGACAATTATCTAAACTGTTCAGTGTGTTAAAATTGAAAGTGCCATTTTCAGGCCACTGAGATTTATTATCTAGTTTAAGTTGTGGTCAAACAGTGTTTCAAAATAAAGTGAGGTGGTTGGACATGATCGCCCCCATGAGTGTGCAGAGGGAGTGCAGTGTGGCCCACGAAAGAGGAAGGGTAAGTGACAGATGACAAATTCAAAGGTGACTGTTTAGGGTAGGCGTCCCTACTGCTAAACAAGTCACCATGAGAAGTAACAGGTGACTCTCTGGACTGGGTGGCCCCAATCCAGAAGTATCCAAAGTCAAACAGCCGAGGAGTCCTCTGGCCTAGCCCTAGAAAGTGACTTTTGAAAAGTCAGTGAGAGAGAGGAGGCAGAAGACTCCAGATGAGGAATTTTTGGAAAATCATTCACCTAGAGAAGATTGGCCGGTGTGGGATGGAGGGTCAGCAATGGAGAAGGAGAGATTCCTGGTCAGGCGTCCTCCTTGGCTGGCTGGGGAGGGGGGACCCCATAAGTGAGGGAGGCCTGATCAAGGCTGGCAATCAGGACCAGCTGCCACTGTCTCCTTGGGGTGACCAAAGCCTGGACAATTGCTCCCAATCCTTGGTTGCCAAAGGAAGAATGCCAGAGTGGTGAGGGATTATGAATTTACCCAATCATCCACATACCGCACACCAGATGGCTGAGCCTGGATAGCTCCAGCACCCAGTGAGGGTGAAGCATGGTAGCAATCATCTCGGGTAAAAACTGCTGTTTAATTTTTAACCCTGATGTTCTGGCTTTTGTACTTATTGGCTTGCTAAAATAATAGAAAATTTATTTTGATTTTCTGAACTTACATAAGTTATCCCCTTCGATTCAATACTCGATTGATTGTGGTTTGAATATCCCATTGATTGTGATCCTATTGGTCTTTCAAAACACATTCCTTTGCACCTGAAGACCAGGACAGCACAATTACTCTAAATTGCCTCAGTGGTTCCAGATACTGTAATGTGTTTCGTTGACTGTTGACTCAGTGGTCCCAGGACCTGAAACTGTAATTAATCTTTGTAGATAACTAACTTGCTCAATTTAGCTTCTATAACTGCTTTTTGCAAACCAGGTTTCTCATTCCAAACCTAAAGATGTAATCGATACCTTTGTGATATTTGCCTATATAAGCCTGATGATTCCACCATTTCGGGACTGTGAGATTTGTAGCCATAACTCCCTCTCAGTCGCCGGCTTTATTGATTAAATGACTCATTAATTTGGTTTTGCATCCTGAGTATTTACTCATGGGATATATTACAACAAGGGGAGTCAGTGGCTTTTAAAGGACTTTTGGTGGCCTTTTTTTCTGGGCAGACATCTTTATGCATACCCAGAGGGAAGATAATGGAATGTGGTCACCGCAAGTGAAATGTGGTCTCAGAAAAGGGAATATCCATAGTGAAATTACCTGGAAAGCCAGTTTCCAGGCAAGGGGTATCAATTCAATTGCTTGGTTAAACCTAACAGGCTGATAGTAATAACTAATGATAGTAATAATCGTGAGGAATGGAACTGACAAATATTAAGAAGTACTAGTAGAAATCTTTCACTCTCAGTTAAAGCATCGGCCTGCAGACTCAAGGGTCCCAGGTTCGATTCCAGTCAAGGGCATATACCATGGTTGAGGGCACATCCCCAGTAGGGGGTGTGCAGGAGGCAGCTGATTTTTCTCTCTCATAGATATTTTAAACTCTTTCTCTCTCTCTCTCTCCCTTCTTCTCTATAAAAAAATCAATAAAATATACCTTTAAAAATATCTTTCACTCTTACTCTGAGCCTCATTTCCTGAGTCCTATTTCAGTGTTTGGACAGGACTGCAAGAAAAATGGTAGACCTTTGGGTCTTGGGGGAGGGGAGGTGAACGGAGAGTTTAGGGAACAGGAGTTAAAAAAAGGAGACATGGTGGATTGATCCTAAGGTGGTAGTGGTAGTGGTGGTGGTGGGGTGCTGATCCTCTCTGATAATCTGGTCAAGGCAAATAGAAATTCCAGGGAGATGATACAGTTTTCGTGTTTCTGGCAAAGAATGAAAAGATAGGGCGGAGGCTGGGCCAGGAGAGATCACCTGGCTCCTGTGGTAGCTCTGTTGGGTTAATTTGGGACGCAAACTCACTGTTAACATGGGCCTCACTGGCCAAAGGGATGATGTGGATTAAAGTCACTGTATAGCTTGAGTCCTTTCCCACCCGTGCATCATCTTATTACACCTTGGAAGCATACAGGCACGCTTCTGGACACCATACTATGAGGAGGACTACCGCTTGCCCGGGATCTGATGAGGTCTGAAGGAGCAGAGGATATCCGAATGCTAAGGCCAATACCTAAGCGGGTCCAGTACAACACTGACTACCTCCCTTTCCTGTCCCTGCTCCGGTCCATTTTGGGGAGGGGTCAAGAGGGCCCGGCGGTATGAGTTCACTATTGTAAGGCGAGTAGGCTGGCCTCAGGCCCAGAGAAACAGGAGGCTTCCTGAAATTGGATGTGAAGATGGGCGCCACCAACAAAGTACTGGAGTGGAAAAGGGGGACAGCGAGCGACCCGAAGCACAGCCACGCCCTCTATCTATTATCCATTTTGATTCACAAAATGGTGACCAATGGGGAATGCTGGGGCCTGCGTGCGCGCCAGCTTCCTGTTGCGGAGGATGTGGGCGTGTCCGAGGGAGAAAGATGGAGGAAGAGAGGTAAGCACCAGGGATTCCGCAGACCGGGGCGGGAGTAGCTAGTGCCTGCAGCTCCCAGGGGTGGGAGTGAATGGGAATCCTTCCTGGGAATGCATTCCCCCCACTCTCTCGTCCTGCTGTGTGTGTTGTGTGTACAGTGCCACGCTATTGACCTGCTGTGTGGTATGTACATTTCCTACACTCACCCTGCTGCGTGTGCATTTCTAAATTCTGCCCTGCTGGGCGCTTATATGTGCATTCCCCAATGTCTTGCCCTGCAGTTTGCGTGTATATGCATTCCCCATAATCTCGCCATGTTGTGTGTGTGTGTGTGTGTGTGCGCGCGCGCGCAATTCTTACAACTCGACATGCCTTGTTAGTGTACTTTCTAAACCATTTCCCCTGCCGTAAGTGTGCATTCCCAACACTCTTATCCTGCAGCTTGTATGTATTCCTTGTATGTATTCCTCTCGCCTTTCCCTGTGTGTGCATTCCCCACACCCTCACCCTGCCATGAGTATGAATTTTCTATACTCTTCCTCCTTCTGTGTATGAATATTAAACTCTCACCAACCTGTGTGTGCGCACTCCCCACACAATAATCCTGCTGTGTGTTCATTCCTCACATTTTCCCTTTTGTGTGTTTTTGTGCCTTCCCCAGACTCTCACCCTGCTTTGTGTGTGCATTCCCTACTTTCACCCTGCCATATGTTTATTCCTGCCTTGTGTTTGTTCATTCCCCACACTCTTCTTCTCCTGCCATTTGTATGTGTGCATTCCCTGCATTATTACCTTGCCATGGTTGTGTGCATTTTCCACACTCATCCTGCCATAGTTATGCATTTTCTATTCTCGTCCTGCTGTGTGCATTCTCTATAGCCACCCTTCCCTGTGTGTGTGCATTTCCTGCACTCTTGTCCTGCCATTTGTGTGCATGTGTACAGGAAGTTCACAAAAGTAGTACTATGGATTCTTTTTTCCATTCCTCTCCTGTAGGAAAAAAGTCTTTTTCCACAAGAAAATTTCTGACATAACCCACCAGAAGGTTAACAAGATATCTCTGTGTGTCAGAGTTCTGAATTTTTATTTTTCCTCTTTGCTTGTGCCGTCTCATTTTTCCAAATGGAATATCTGTATCTGTGTAACAAATATTATTATAAGGTTAATAGTGAAAAAATAAAATATTCTAAAGGATATGTCAATGAGCTGATAATTGAATAGTTCTCTCACATCATCACTAATTCATGCCTGTCCCCCAATATATTTTCATCATACAATATACATTTTAACAAGTTTCTCAGGTGACTCTATTACACTCTAAACTTTGAGAGACACCACTGAGTTTTTCAGGTTAGGCTAATCCTGTGCTGAGGTAACAACTTCTAAACCTCAGTTTATTAACACAGAGGAGGTGTACAGTATTTCTATCACAATAAATGGCTAACATGTGTTGAGGTCAGGAGTGAGGGGGCCCTGCTTCCCATAGTCTTCAGGGATACTGGCTGACAGGTTTCACAACCAGAACATTGTTGGTCACTGGCAAGGGGAGGGTGTTCTGGAAATCTCACTCACTCTTGTAACTTTAGTTAGAAGTAAAATATAAATCACTGCTGTGCACAGCTGATTGGCCCAAACTGATTACATGGCCTCACCTAACAGCAAGGATTGGGGGTGGCAATTGGCCTAGGACAGTGATAGGCAAACTGTGGCTTGCGAGCTCCGGTTTGCTGCTTTGTTAACTAATGAGTTTGCCAACCACTGGCCTACGAAGTAAGTATAGTTTTCTGTGTGCTCAGAGAATGCATACTATAGAGTGAGAAAAAATAAGCTCTAAGAAAAATATTCATAAAAATTCAAGGGGAATGCCTTTCTAAATACGTAAAGTACTAAACTAAAAATTAAAAAGTGACAAGTGAATTATAAGAAAATTAGGTATCTATGAAGCAAAGCAAGACTGTGCCCTTCGCTTTTTTTTTTTTCCTGTGAAACCATCTTGGGAATCTTTGTGTTTCCAGAGCAGTCTTCAAGGTTATGGCAGCCTGGTGGATGCTGGTGGGGCTGGATTCCAGCTGGTGTGAGATGAGGATCCAGGGGCTCACTGTGGCAATTTGACAGGATGAATCCATCCCCCTGGTGCTCTGAGGATTAGAGAGACTTACCCCAACCACACTCATCTCCAGGTTGTCTGGCTTTGGCTTCTCTGCTCCAGCCTGCAGCAGGCACCAGACCTCCTAGGCTGATAGCCAGGCAGTCCTGGACATACTAGTACTAACCTGGAGGACGATGACTGGCCCATCTGAAGGCAGAGCACTTTGCTTTTCCCTCCTTCTGTTTCTCTTTTGGAGAACTTTGTAGGGTGAATACGACTAATGTTTTTGCTTTAATTTTGCTACACCAACTTTCATTTGCTTAGTACTATTTGCCTATACAGTATATTAAATATAAAACAGATATTATATATTTTCCATTTCATTATTTTGATCTTTTATGGATAATTTTATAGCATCTCTGAGAAAAAGCATGGAACTGGATTCTGTTATTTGAAAAAATCCCATCTGAGGTTTTCCTTTTAATATGATTTTAATGCATGTACATTATGACTACTGACATACTGAATATTTCTACCTTACTTCTTTTTTGTTTTCTATTTACCATGTTTTTTTTTTCTTTGCGTCCTTTTCCATCTCGCCTTTCCTGCTTTTGTTTGGTCAATGGAGTTTTCGTTGGTATTTAGGAATTTATATATCCTATTTTTAATCTTGTAGTGCTTATCATAAGAATTTATTAAATATTATATTTTTATATTTTAAACAGAATTGTGACTATCTCCAGCTTCTCTTTCTTAAAAAAACAAAAACATTTTATTGATTTTAGAGAGGAATGGAGAGGGAAAAAGAATCATCAATTGGCTGCCTCCTGCACAGCCCTTACTGGGGATCGAGCCTGCAACCCAGGCATGTGCCCTTGGCCAGAATTGAACCCGAGACCCTTCAGTCCATAGGCCAACGCTTTCTCCACCGAGCCAAACCAGCCAGAGAAGCTTCTCTTTCTTATACAAACTTTTACATTTTGAAATTTTAAAAATGTATACAACTTCTGATAATTGGCATTTCTATAAGCAAGCAAACTTAACCATTATTATAGTTCACTGTTCATTTGATTGTAGAGAAAGCTCAGCTAAGTGTTACCTTCATAATGAATTAGGAAAAAAAAGAAAAAAGAGAAGAGAAAAAGCTCTTTAATTTTTAATGGTATCTTTAAAGACCTTAAAAGTGTGTGGACTTCAAGTTGAGAACCATAGATCTTAGGCATGCGTTTTTCACCCTTTATTTTTGGGAAGGAATTAGAGAATTATATTTTTTTGAACATTTATTCTGTGCCAGAAGTTTGTCTTAGGCAAGACAAGCCTTATGATTAATGGCTTTACCTTCTTTACTTTTTGGGCATTTCATCGTGTCATGAGAGTTATTTTACATGCTTCTCTACCAATCCACATACATTCCCCTGAATGGGAAGAAATGGGCTCATTTCTGTTGATAATTATATTGATGAAAATAATAATACAGCTGTTTACTGTGGACCCACCTTGTCAACTGTGTGCTGAACCTTATGGGGAAAATATACAGTACTTTAAAACCACCCTTATATTTTTATTTATTTTTTTAAAAAATATATTTTATTGTTTTTTTACAGAGAGGAAGGGAGAGGGATAGAAACATCGATGAGAGAGAGACATCGATCAACCGCCTTCTGCATGCCCCCTCCTGGGGACGTGCCCGCAACCAAGGTACATGCCCTGGACCGGAATCGAACCCGGGACCTTTCAGTCCGCAGGCTGACGCTCTATCCACTGAGCCAAACCGGTTTCGGATCACCCTTATATTTTTAGAAGGGAAGCCATTTAGGCACCTAGATAGTTGGATGAAACTCTATCACCTGAGAATCTTGCTAAATCAACATATATTTAAAAATAAACATTTTTATTGATTTCAGAGGGGAAGGGAGAGAGGTAGATAGAGACATCAATGATGAGAGAGAATCATTGTCTGGCTGCCTCCTGCATGCCCCTTTCCTGGGGATCAAGCTGGCAACACAGGCACGTGCCCTTGATCATAATCGAACTTGGGACCCATATCTGCAGGCAGACGCTCTTATCCATTGAGCCAAACAAGCCAGGGCTAAATCAACAGATATTTAGTTAATAGTTTGGGAACACTTATTATAATTGCTTTCTTTTATCAATAGGATGGCCTGATTTAGATCCTAATAAAGTACTTCTCTTGAATATTCTAAGGCATTTTTTTTAAAGGAACTAAAGGAAGAAATCAGCTAAAATAAAAAGAAACCACTTATGAACTTAACTGGAAAATACTGAATTATCAGGCATTGAGATGCTAACATGTGTATTATATTCTTATATTTTCTCTCTCTTCCCTGTCCTGCAGAGATCCAAGAGAGGGAGGTTTGTAGCATAACTGGAAATAGAAGCTGCTAGAAGCTAGTGGCTTTTACATTTTGAAAGGGATTATATTCCTTGATGAAATCAAGCCAGATGGAGGGAATTTGAGAGCATTAAGAAGAGAGGTCAGGGTTTGCAGGTCCTTCCAGTAGCCGAGATATGATTATTTCTTCCATGTCAGGACCCAAGGGAGACTCTGTGGTAGGCTCAGGTAGGCTGGGCACCTAGTCTTGCCAAATATTCCTACTCAGTGATCTGGTGCTAGCTAACACCATATGATGTTTGTACAGCTAATGGAGATGAGGATCCCCAATAATAACTTAAGTGGGTATCCCACCAACATGCTATGGTTATATCTCAAGGTCATTTTATGCTCACTTAAAGGTAGTTTTAAAATGTGGCATTTCTAATATGCAAGCTAAAATCCAATTGTTTGATAGACCTCCTATTCAAAGTTTTCATAAAAGGAAACAAACCCTTAGAGTGTTTCATGAGTGTCACAAGCTATTTTACAATTGTCCTCTGAATTGATGAGTTCTTAAGAACTCAAGTAGTTGCAAGCCCTAGGTCCCACAGAGGACAATTTTTCTGAGAATATATTTCAGGAATGTGTGTGCTAGAAACCTCATTTTCTTCCCTGCTCAGTGTCTATGTAAACTACATCAAAGGTCTTCCTGGCCCTTTGGCTTTTAGTTTGGCCAAAGGGAAATACCCAGTAGGAGATAGACAGGAGGGAAAAGTGAGGTCAAGTATACCTCCCCCATTGATTCTTTTTAAGGTCTCTGTAAGCTGACTACATCCGTATGATCACAGCTGCTAAGTGGCCCATACCATACAGCTGTCTACCATTCCAATAAGCCCTCACTGCTCCCACTTTCTTTACCTCTTCTTTTCCTAGAGGTAGCAACACCATATTACAAGCTGAATTGTGTCATCTCTAAATTCGTATGTACAAGTCCTAATCTTCCCAGTACCTCAGAATGTGACTATATTTGACGATAGTCTTTATAGAAGGAATCAAGTTCAAAGGTCCTCAGGGTGGGCCCTAATCCAATGACTAGGTTCCGTGTAAGAAAAGATTAGGACAGAGAGGCACAGAGGACAGACCATGTAAAGTCACAGGGAGGTGGCCTTGTCTAAGCCAAGGGGAGAGGCCTCAGAAGAAACTACACTGCTGACACCTTGATTTGACTTCTAGCCTCCAGAACGGTGAGAAAATAAATTCCTGTTGTTTAAGCCACCCAATCTGTGGGGCTTTAATGTGGCAGTCCTAGCAGACCATGATCCTCCTACTCTTCTGCTGACAGCTTGGGAAAAATTTGTTAAGCTCCTTATATCATCCATTTTGAGTCCCACTTATTTCCTGCTGGGACCCTGAACTGATCCAGTAGGAGTACATGTGATTCTTACTTCCATATTTGTTCTTACTATAAATTTCCATATAATGTAGACTCATAAGCATAGGCATCCAACATCCACCCCTCTCCTCCAGATCCCCTACTCTAGGATTCCCAATGCTGTGTCCAAGGGATTATAAAAACAGGAAATATGACATTAATGCTAAAACAAGGAAAGCTGCTTGCTATTCTTGCCCCAAAATCTTCAAGTACAGTATTTGCTATTCTTGCCCCAAAATCTTCAAGTACAGTATTTCTGATAGAGGTAATACTGAGGGGGATGCCCATGCTTCCTCTTATGGGAAAGAGCAAAGCATAAGTTTAAGGGACTGTTATAATACCCACAAAATATCCTATTAAACCCAGCCCAACTCATAGGGGCAAGAAGAGAGACCAAAGATGGCTCTTCCAAGCAGCAGTATAAAGTAATTCCACCTTAAGAAGCCACACTGAGAGAAATTGAAGAGGACGGACAACTGGCTTGACAAGGCACACTCCAGGTTGCTACACCCAACAGAAAAAGGAATTCACCAGGAGTCAGAACACTGACACCACCCAGGTCTTTCCTGGGCCTGCTGATGATTCAGCTTTAGTAATATTAAAGACACAATGCAAAATTACTTGCTTTGAAATTTAGAAACAAATTTTATTTAAGATCTGAAATACAGTTCCTAAAATATCAACTTCTCCAGAAAACCGTGGCTACACATTAATGCATTGCCTCTATCATGTTAGAACGTGCATTAGACTCAAATACAAAAACCATGAGACAAACCACCATCCTTCAACAATTTGAGCAAAGATAGAATGCCTAAGGAACAACATAGGTGGACTTGCAGAGGATGGGCTGTTTTACTTCAAGCACCATTAAAAAAAAGAGCACAAATGCATGAGTTTTCAGGTATATACATTAAGTTGAACCTTTGGCACTAGGAATCAGGGCATTTTTATCACGTAGCATTAACACATAATTAGAAAATTGTGTAGTGTCAAAGGGATAGAACCACCAGCATTCAAGCAATGTTGTCAACTATGCAAGAAAATGTTCTACTGAATGTTTCATTTTTGTCTAATTACTGCATACACTGGTAGCAACTTTGAAATGAGAAAAGGAGCTTGTACTCCTCCTTTTATTTTCTGTTTAAAACAAAACAGAAAAACTGAAATATAAGCCCTGTTATACATTAACAATTTTAAAGGACATCAATTATACAAGAAAAAGACTAAGAACAAAAAGAGTGTTTACAGATACCAGACATAATGGTGAGTGGTCAGTAGACCCTCACAGGGCTTTGCGGTGGTACTCAGCCGAAGCTACTTTGTAATCACTGGCAGTAAACAGAGATGCAGCATTCTTTGCCAGATATTTTAGGAAATCATGCAAATAGCCCAACAATAATGCAAGGCTCTTCTCATCAAGGGGTGTATATGCCAGCATTGCTCCGATTCTTACGAATAATCTCAGTAGGTGCGGTGCTCCATAAACCTGGGACATGGGCGCATCAGGGTGAGCCAAGAGGATTTCAGCATACTGGGGCCTCTCAAATTTGTAGAGCAGCTGGGTGCCCAACATAACATTGAAGTATTCTTTTATTCCTGCAACAACTTCATTCACTGCATATTCCTTATTGTCGACATTTCCCTGCGATTTCTTGCAGCCTGCATACTCTTCTAGAATGGCATCTACATTTTTCTTAGCAGGGAGTTGAAACAGCTGCTTCTGCCTGGTAACTAAGTCCCAGTCCTCAACAAGCCATGGTTTTAATTCTTCAGGAATCTTCACTTTAACTTCCATTCTATTCTTAAATGCATCCTCGCTTTCAACAGTGGGGTCAGCCCGCGCTCTTTTCTTCCGAGGTGGCTGAGGGGCTTCGCTGGTACTGCCACCATCTCCATTTCCAGGAGTCTTCTGCTTGTTCTTTCTGGTCTTCCTCACGGATCCAGAAGGGGGATTCTCTACAGAGCGACCCCCCCATCTGCCCGGGAGAGCTGGTTCTAGATTCTTCTGCTGTGGACCAGTTGTCTTCTTTCCTGATGAGGCCCCTCTCATCTTACTTCTCTGCATATTGCTTCTAGTTGGTTTTTTGAAGTTGTCTTCTTCTGCAGATTGTTGTCCACGAGTTTGAGAACCCTGCTTTCTGGAACTCATTCAACCCTGTTTTTATTTCAACCACTGTAATATATAAAGTATTTTACTTGGTTGTTTTCTATAGTGACCTTGAACACACTATGCTTCATAAAGGCCTGTTAAAGCCCAGTACATGCTACTCTCTTGGAATCTGAATTTCAAGTCCTATTTCAGAAACATTTCTAAGTGACTTACTACCCCCCTCCCTTTATCCTCATTACCGCCCACTACCTCATCAGACCTGCCAATAAATTCTTTTTTTTTTTTGATATCACCCAAGACAGGAATGTAATTTTGGAGAAGAAAATAAGTGGGGAAGAAACTACAACAGGCAGTGGAATTGAAATTCAAGACTTTTCAACAGGAAGAATGACAACATGAAAGAAATAAGATATACTTAACTGGAGGCAAAATGAGTAACAGTATAGGTTTCTGTAGAAGTCCAGGTAGGCCTGAACTAGAATGATGAGACAAGAGAAACTGAATACAGAATTTGGTAAATGAAGGAGTGGGAGGAGTCAAAAGTGGCTCTGCAATTTTAAATCTGGGTAATTAATGAATTAATAAAAGCACTGACTTTTAATGGTTACTTTGGAATCAGCAATAAAACAGTAGGAAATTCATCCATTCATCTATTCAGTCAGTATAGATTACTGCATATTTGTTTCAGAACAGGTACTATGCTATGTGCTAGCAATTCAAATATTTAAAGTGACAATTATAAAACAAGGACAGTGGTGGGATTGCATACTGGTGCAGCCACTATGGAAAACAGTATAAAGATCCCTCAAAAAGTTAAAAACAAAACTACCATATAACCTAGCAACTTCACTGATGGATATTAATCTGAAGAAACTGAAAACACTAATTTGAAAAGATAAATGTATTTCTATGCTCATAGTTGCATTATTTATAATAGCTAAGATATCAAAGCAACCTAGGTGTCCACTGATAAATGGATAAAGATGTGTGTGTATACATATATACACCACATCTTTATTATTCAGCCATGAAAAGGAATGAAATCTTACCATTTGCAACCGCATGGATGGACCAAGAGGTTATTATGCTAAGTAAAATAACTCAGAGGAAGACAAATATAAGATTTCACTCCTATGTGGAATCTAAAAAACAAAATCCACGAATGAAACAAGAAGCTCATAGATGCAGAGAACAAACTGATGGCTGTCAGATGGGAGGGGGTGGGGAAATGGGTGAGAAAGGTGAAGTGGATCAAGAAGTACAAACTATTAGTTAATAGGGAATATAATCAATAACTATGTATGGTGTCAGATGGGTAGTAGACTTATCATGATCACATCGTGAGATATATACATATCTAATCATTATAATTAAAAAATAAAAAGGTTAGTACAATAATAGCTATAAATAGACTACTTTGGGAGCAAACAATAAATGATTCACAATACACTTTCATGATAGCCTGTTGGAGATGATAAAATTGGTGAGGGGTAAGTCAGTGATGACTCTAGGTACTGAGAATGGGTAATTAGGTCATTAGTATTATCACCAAATGAGACTGCATCCAGAGGAGAAAATGGATTAGAGAAGAAAAGTTCAGTATTGGATCTACTAAGTGTGAGGTGTGCAGTAAACATATGACTTCAAAGCTCAGCAAAGAGGCCAGAGCCAGAAATGGAGATCTGAGCCTAATCACTACACAGATGGTAGTGGAAATTATGAGAATCAACAAAATTTTTCATGGAGAGAAGAGCAAGAAAAACTGAACCAAGTATGGGATTCTCGGAGAAAAAAAAACCACAACTAGGAAAGAATATTTAAGGGGTAAGCAGAAAGAGAGAGATACCACAGGTAAAACAAAGTAGCCATAGAGGAATTAGGAAAATGTTTTGGAAGCCAAAGAAGTTGAGTTTCAATAAGGAAAAGGGACAATCTATAGTATAAAATGCAGAAGCAAGGGCGAATAAGATGAAAAATAGTGTTCTAAGATTCTTATGGTGTGGCAAATAACAATTTCATTGACTTACATAATTCTTTCTTCTTGGTCTTCTAAGAATTTTTTAGTGCTTTCCCAGATGGAATCTTACAGATCTTCTGAGAAGGTATAGAAGGATGAGGTGGGAGATAACCTAGAAAGGAAAGCAAGTATCTGCAATGAAGATGAATTTTTGTGAAACACAGAAAAAAAATCTAATTATAAATACGTGGTTTACAATTTGTATCAGAGAAAAAAATGAGTTCTGTTAGACATACTTCTATTTTAATTAGGCTCCAACAGGGAAATGGCAATTTATTTTTATTTTTAATCCTCACCCGAGGATTTTTTCCCATTGGTTTTTGGAGAGAGTGGGAGAGGAAAAAAACAGAAAGATAGATCAATGTAAGAGAAACACATTGATTGATTGCCTCTTGCAGGAGTCTAACCAGAGCTAAACTGGCTAGGGTGGGAAATGGCAATTTAAATTATGTATGCACACTATGGAAGAACATTCAAATGAATTAAGCAGAGATCCATGTACTGACATGGGAAGATGTTCAATTATATATTACTAGATGCCCAATGCGCGAAATTCATGCAAGGGGCTCAGCTTCTGCCCACCTCAGCAGCTGCCTCGGCCCTTGCAGCCCCAGCTTTGTCCAGAAAGGACGTCTGATTAATTGGCATATTATGCTTTTATTATTATAGACTAGGTAAATAGGCAGGTTGCATAAAAGGTACAATAGGATCCCAAAGAGACAGCACAGGGAGGGACTTAAGCATCAGTCTCAATTCTAATATACAGTGTGATCCAATTTCTGTTTTAAGCCAATATGTGTAAGTGCACAGAAAAATATCATGATGGAGAAATACCAGATTATTAAGGTCAGGGTAACCTCTAGGAAAGAATGGGGGATGGCAAACCAGGTTTCTCTGGTAAGTACAACTTACACCCACAGAAAAAACCCTCTAGCCAACCTCTAGTTCTTAAGACAACATGGGCAGGTGTCAGGGAAACCCTAAGGGTGAGATAAAGAAGCAAGCAATGCCAGAAAGCTACAGCGCCAAATCAGGGAAGCCAGTTATTGGGAATAAAGGCCTGGTGCTAGTGCTTTCATTAAAACAATGATAGCCTCTAACTCAGTGGTCGGCAAACTGCAGCTCGCAAGCCATATACGGCCGCTCTGTTGAGTTTGCCAACTGACCACTGCTCTAACTGAAGGGGCACAAAGTTCTGAGCAGAAATTAACTGGCAACTGTGGGCCTCAGAAAACATCTAAATCTGTGAATACAGAAAATGACCCTCTGGGAATCCGTGACATATCAGTGACCAGTGTGGCATGACATTATATTGTTAACTATCATGCTTACAAAATAATTTTTCTAAAAAAAAATTGTGACGGGGACATGGTTAACTAATGTAGGTGAAATTAAAAACTCCACCTGGGGCTAATATAGTCTAGAGCAGCAGTTCTCAACCTGTGGGTCGCGACCCCTTTGGAGGTCAAACGACCCTTTCACAGGGATTGCCTAAGACTATTAGAAAACACCTATTTCCCATGGTCTTAGGAACCAACACACCGCTCCTCGGTGTAGCAAAATGTAGCAATGTAGTTTACTGTTGTCATATGAAGACTGTTACCCATGCTACACCATGATTCAAGACAAAATTTCATTTATTTGTAATTAGAAATAAATATTTCACAATATATAATTACATATTGTTTTTGTGATTAATCCCTATGCTTTAATTATGTTCAATTTGTAACAATGAAAATACATCCTGCATATCAGATATTTACATTACAGTTCATAACAGTAGCAAAATTACAGTTATGAAGTAGCAACGGAAATAATTTTATGGTTAGGGGACACCACCACATGAGGAGCTGTCTTAAAGGGTCGTGTCATTAGAAAGGTTGAGAACCACTGGTCTAGAGCTTACATAAACAAGGGAATAGTAAATCTATAAATTAGAGAAAATAAGATGGGCCAGTTCCAACCAGACTGTAAAACACACAGAAGTAGAGCCAGATTGGACAGTAAACTATTTTGGAAGGCACATTGGTCATCCACAATTCCTTAGTGAGGAGGAACCTAAGAATGATAGCTGAACGTATTGGTATGTGTGTAATGCCTAAAACTACAAAAAGAATTCTACCTGGCTTTCTAAGTGGGCGAGTTCCGTCATTCTCTACAAATGTTTCTATCATTTATATAAAATCCCAAGTTGAATGAAATATCTGATACTGCACAGAAAATACCTGTACCAATAGTCAAGGTTTGTGCCCAGTGAATAGCCAGGGAAGTAGCCTCTCTAAAGAATTGTCTCACGACCTTTATTTTCACCTGAGTATCCTACAGATCAAACAATCATTATTACCTGTGAGCCAGAAGCCAGGCATCAAAGGTAAGGAATACCATCCTTTTGATTGACTGGTTCCTACTTGTCACAGGATAGCCTTAATCAGGTTGCTGAACTCTACATCTATGGACTGGTGACAGATGTGCTGGGTACATCCTTCATTTAAAAAGTTGGCACTTTACAGTGCTTTATTTTGAAGCAACACTTATGTCCCTAGTGGGTATACTATAGTGAATCAAAATGAGGTGATTCAACTAATAGGGGAAATGGAGGCACAATTTAGGGATTAAGTTGTCAAATATTATTTTACTTGTCTTCTATAGATCAAGCTCAGGCATATGAAAACATATCTGTGTGTTTACCTTAATTTTCTATCTTAAATTTTTGTGTAAATATTCATTTAAATAGAGGTGAGCTCCTACTGGATATCAAATCTCAGATCTTCCCTTTAAAAAAAATTGCTATTTCAGCCCCCTCAATTTATCCTATAATTAAAGCATTTCATATTATTCCTGTAAGTTCCCCAGATGCAAATTTAGTGGGTCAAGAGGTAATTATGTAGTCAAATTTCTTTCGTAAAAGTTTTACCAATTTCCCATCTCATACTCTGGTCAAATAGCACAGGCTAGCTATTTGGCTATCCTCATTTAATTTGTAAATTTGGTAAAGAAAACGGGTTTGGTTTTTCAGTTTGCATTTCTTTATTAATAATGTTCTAAACATTTAAAAAATATCGACTGGCCATTTATATCTTAGCTCTTGCTCTTTGCCATTCTTTAAAAAATATTTATTGAAAGTATTACATGTCCCCCTTTTCCCATTGACCCCATTATTGATTCCAACACTTATAGCTCAGACATTTTACGTCTGATGTTAAGTTTTATATGATGAAACATGTAGTTTTTTTCCTTTCATTAAGTTTAAAAATTAAGATGACACCCTTTTATGTTTATATTTTAATCTACCCAGAATTTATTACATAAATTATGGACTAAAAATTTATATACTTTTCCCTAACTTATTTTGTGGCACCATTTATTGAGGAATCTTTCCTTTATATCCTACAAAGACACTCAACCACTGAGCCACACCAGTTGGGCTGATTATTCAATTTTAAAGTTTCTAGGTTATCTGTCACAGCAATATGTCTGTTCTCACACCAGTTATCACACTGGTTAAAGATGCAGGCATTCTCCTTACCACATCCCCTCCCCGATCCCAGAATGAGTGTGCACGCTTTTAAATCTTTTTATGTACATATTTTTACACAAATAACATACCTTTAAAACTAAGTGTGTATGTTACACATGTAAGTGAATATATATATCATGCATTAACTTGGTCTTGACAAAGTAAAATACATATTGCTCTGCATCTTTTCTCATGGAACTTCTTCTGTCTGCATATACGTAGTTCATGTTTTTTAATATGCACATCATTCTATAATTTCTACAGAGCATAATTTTACCAGTTCCATGTTAATATAGACAGCACACTTTAACCAGTCCCATGTCAATACTTCATTATTATAGAAATGCTATAATAGACATCAGTGTACAGATATATTAGAGCATTAGGAAGTGGAAACTGTTCAAAGCATTTGCTAATTTCTTTGATGAGATAGTCAAATTACTTTGTAAAGAACTGCTTTAATTTGCACTTCCAGCAAAAGTATAAAAGTTTTTTCACCCAAACCCTTCAGCAACACTGGATAAATATTTTAAAGAAACATTTGTGTTTTTTTTCTTTGGGGGAGGGGAGAGCAATCTAAACATTTTATTTGAATTTGTGTGATATTGAGCATTTTTTCATATATCCTATTCTTATGTAAATATTTTGGCCCCTTTTCTACTGAATTGTTTCTTTTATTGATTCCTAGTGATTAAAAACTAAGTTTTTTTTTTTGGTATGTTGGAAATACTGTGTCCAAACTTTCAATGTGTCAACCTTTTGATTTGTGAACTTTGGCATTTATGTCATGCCTAGGAAAAATACTCTGAGTGGTTTAAAAATAATTTCCTACATTATTTGTGTGTTTTTTTTTACAGTTTCTTCCTTATATATAACAAATTCCCCCAATATTAGTCCATCCTTTCCCCACTGATTTGATATTATAAAATCCTAAATTCCTATAGGTATATGGGTCTATTTTAAGGTACTTTCTTCCCAGTAATTTTTGATTATTCAATTAAAATATTTTTATTGGTTTCAGAGAAGGGAGAAGGAGAAAGGGATAGAAACATCAATGATGAAAGAAAACCATTGATTGGCTGCCTTCTACATGCCCCACACTGGGGATTGAGCCTGAGACCAGGGCATGTGCCCTGACAAGGAATCAGACCGTGACCTGGTTCATAGGTTGACACTCAACCACTGAGCCACACCAGTTGGGCTGATTATTCAGTTTTAAAGTTTCTAGGTTATCTGTCACAACAATATGTCTGTTCTCACACCAGTTATCACACTAGTTTAATTATCATAGTTTAAAGCCATAAATGTTGCCCTAGAGCAGGGGTGTGGGGAACCTTGTTTCTGCCAAGGGCCATTTGGATACCATTCATACTTAATATAGACTTCTGTTGCTAGGGAAAAAAAGCTCCTAGATTTATTGAATTTCAAGTATGTCCTGTGGTTACTTTGGCAGGGCCAGATCAAATGATTTTGCAGGCCTTACATAGCCATACGTTCCCCACCCCTGCCCTAGGGTAACATTTGTAAATGAATTCCAAGGATGTTCCATGCAATTTTATTTGAAGTATAAAAACACTGGACTTTAACTAGAGGACTATCAATAGCGATTTGGCAAAATAAAAGGTGGTTATATCCATAATATGGAGTATCATGCTAGTAAAAGGAATGCCACTATGAAAGGAATAGAATTCTATGAATGGACATGAAGATACCCCAAACAATTTGATTAAAAATAGCAAGTTGCATCCTAGCCTGTTTGGCTCAATGGACAGAGTGTCGGCCTGTGGACTGAGGGTCCTGGTTCGAGTTCCATCAAGGGTACATACCTCCTTTGCAAGCTGGATCCCCAGCCCTAGTTGGGGTGCATCAGGGAGACAACCAATCAATGAGTCTCTCTCACATGATGTTTCTCCTCTCTCTGTCTCTCCCTCTCTCTTCCACTTTCTCTAAAAAATCAATAGGAAAACATCCTCAGGTGAGGATTAATAACAACAACAAAACAGCAAGTTGTAAAACAGTACCTATAGTGTGATACCATATTTAAGTATAATAAAATACTATATATATCCATACACATTTTAAAGCAGGTATATAACTTAGAGATCTAGAAGGAAATAGAACTGATAATTGTTAATTCTGGGAAGAGTAAGAGAATTGGGGTGGTGAGAAAGAAAATCTAAATCTACTTTGCAATATTTAAAATTTTTATATT
Organism: Lasiurus cinereus; assembly: GCA_011751065.1. Taxonomy (NCBI): domain Eukaryota; kingdom Metazoa; phylum Chordata; class Mammalia; order Chiroptera; family Vespertilionidae; genus Lasiurus; species Lasiurus cinereus. The sequence continues at coordinate 16,755,508 of JAAGEH010000031.1, read as the reverse complement.
ATAAGGAGAATTATCAATTCTGTGACTAAAATTTTATATTGAAATATACATATTTAATCCACAATGTTTTACTGATCTATTCTTATCCATGGATTTCACATATAGCTAGGCTTTAAATTATTACAGTGTACCATATATTTTGTAGGCATAGCATTCAGTTTGGTTTCCTTCCCTACTTATAAAGTCTTACCCATCCTCAAAGGCCAAGTCAAGTTTCTTTTTCTCCTAGAGTCTTTCTCTATTTCTGGCTACTGTGGCTTTTGCTTTCTCCGAGCTCCTATTGGCCTAACAGTCTCCCTCCCTCCCTTTATCCCTTAATCATTCTCAAATGGCGTCTTATAAAGGGGTTTTGTGTCTACCCATCTATTGCATGTTTTCCACCAGGTAGTGCCCTCCTCTGCAAACTTGCTTTCAGAAAATAACAATATAAAAGGAATATATAGTGATTCCATAGGTAAATAAAACTGTTGAGACAGAAAACCTTCCTTTATTTCTCTTCATGTAAGTGATGGGTTATTCAGAAATGCAGATTGCAAATACTAACATTTTTATGTATGGGTGTGTAAACAATGAGTATGAACAACATCTACAGTTTGTTGGAATAAACCTTTTAATGCACCTATATGTGTCACTTACATTGATATCAAATCTCTCCTAGATCTTGGGACTACTTTTTATGTGTCACAGATTTTTTGAAATCTGAGACAAAGGAGGAATAATATAAAAGCTTCTAGTAGACTAAATATGGTTATAATTTGTTGGTTAAAATTATAGTTTCTGGAAATTACCTTATCAATAGACTCAATATCATTCTGGATTGTTAGGATGAACCAGAAGTTATAATTTCAGAATTCAGTTCTAGTAGTAACTACCACTTCTGGAAAATCAGGAGAGAAACCAACAGTATTATTTTTACAATTCCAAAAAGAGGTATCGACCGCTTTTAGAAGTGTACCAGAAGGACTAATAGAACCATAATTATTAATAAATCAAACACTTAACTACTGTCAAGCATTGTCCTGATACTTTATATTTAATCCCCTTAACAATCCTATGAAGTAGGAACTATTATTACCTTTATTTTACTTTTGAGTAAATTTAGGGATAAAGTGAATCAGTATCTTGCCTAAGATCATTCAGTTAAGTGGCAGAGCCAGGTTTTAAATTAAGGAAGTCAGTATTCGTTCTTAACCACTAAATTATGCTGCATACTGGATGTCACAAAGAAAAACAATACATAAATGTATGGAACTATTAGGGATCAACTGTAGTATCTTTTATTAAGGAATATAAGACTACACAGCCCTGTGTTTTTTAGGTACTTTATGTAATGGAAGCACCAATGGACTCAGCTCCATCTTTCCCTTCTTAGAATGGAGTGCCTTCCCTGATACTTACTAATATTTAAAATAGTCCTGGACAGTAAAGAAGGTTATGTGGAATTATCTTGTTTGAGAACAGAGGCCAGGAGAAGGGAGGCACTTACCCAAGATTCTGTAATCAGGATCAGGCCTTCTGATCCTTACAATGCAGCAAACTTAGCTTTTCTGATAATGGTCTAGAAGGTCAAACAAGGGGACAAGAAAGGACATAAAAAAGATATGAGATGATGGTTTTCTCCTCCATCAAGGATTGCATTTTATCACACACAAAGGACAGCAAAGCTGATAAATAATGTACAAGCGTTTCTTTTTCCTTTATTGTGGTTACATTTTCACATTTACTTTAGTGTACATTTATCCTGATTTTTGAGAAAGTAATTAGTTTTTGTTTGTTTTTTTACCTTTTTTAAGGAAATTTTCAAATGGTTAAAAATGTAGAGGTAATATTATAAACCCTTTCAAATCTATCATCCAGCTTCAACAATTACCAACTGAAGGCCATCTTGTTTCATCCCTAACCCCACCCACTGCTCCCCCCAAGTCCGATTTTTTTAAAGCTCACAAAATAGCTGACTTTCTGTATTTTATTATGGAAAATTTCATACATATATCAAGGAAAACCATAGTATAAGGAGCCCTATATATGCCCATCACTCAGCTTAAACCATTAACTTAGGCCAATTTTGTTATCTATAACCCTCCCCACTTCTCCCTACTGTTGTGATTATTTTGAAACAAATCGTAGTTATTAATGTATTTTGAAGCCAATCCCTGACATTTTAAAAATTTAATCCGTATTTTCGTTTATATCTCTGTAAGAAAAAAGACAATTTAAAAACAATCACCATACCATTATAACCTCTAAAAAATTCGGCATCAATTCCTTAAAAACACATCAAATATCAAATCCATCTTCAGATTTTTCCCGATGTTTTTGAAACAGCTTTTTATTTTAATGTCCGTGTGTTCGAATCAGGATCCAAACAAGGCCTACTCATCGCATGTGGTTCATCTCCAGCTCGCTCTCCTTCTCCATCTCGTTCTCCCCCTCCCCCATTTTTTTAAACTTTTCAATATGGAAAATTCCAACCCCCGCTATTTTGAGCTAATTTCCAAATAGTACATTATTTCATCAGTGAAGATTGATATATCTCACTTATAGCCCTAATTTCTTCTAGGAAAGGAATCAATGGGCAAGAAAAGGACTATAATGAACGAATTTACATAATTTATGTTTTTTTTCTCATTCTGTTAGGCGGATTTTTCTCTCCACAATAACTACTATCTTTTGGACTAGGCTTCCTATTAAATACCTTATACTCTCTAACCTACAGTACACGCTTCTGAGGTACACGTCTCTGAGGTAAAGATTTATCACCATTTCACAAACATGGAAACCGAGACACAGAAAGAACAGGAGTCAGCCCGAGCTGGGCGTTGGCGTCGGAACCTGAATTCAGCTTTGCCCTATCGTGAAACCATTAGTTAGTCTTTTCTATAAACACGGCGAGAAGAGGAAATCGTCAACCCTTTCTCCCACCCCCACCCTGAAACCTGAAATGGGAATCCACTTCTTCCCAGCAGCGGACGTGTGATCGCTGCCGTCCCTCCAACAGCCATAGTAAAGCCAGGTTTCTCTGGCAACTGATATCCATAGGCAGACACGTCACCCAGGAGGCGGGCTTATACCCTTCAGCCAATCACAATCGTCTTTTCTAAGTTTTAGAATGTTCCATAACCAAATGATTGGACGAGGCCCATCACGTCACAATGATACTTCGCTGCAGTAAAGGGGGGGTGGTGGTGCTAGCAACCTGCTTCTTCACGGTTAAGGATTGAAGCAAACCAGTCACCATCCTTCTTTAGTGTGGGCCCTGGCCAATGACATTCGTCCTCTTAGGTTCTTAGCCCGCCCTCCAAAAGCACGACAGTTGGTGGGTTAGACGTCTATAGGGCAGGGTGTTCACGTGGCCTATTTTCACGACCCAGAGTTCCCCAGAACAGGTTTTTTTTTTTTTTCTGCAGGGAGGCATTATGGGGGCTTTTTTCCCCATTGGGAGAGGAAGTGTATACGTGGCCTACGGAAACAGGATGGGCGGAAATGAACTTTGCTTCCCGCGTGTGGGGAAGCGCGAGGTCATATCTGGGGCCACACCCCCGAACCACTTGTGCAACTCTTGGAGGAAAAAAAGGCAGAGTAACGGTTTCGATGTGTGTGCTAGTCAGGACGGTGGGTGCTGCGGGCGCGTGGTGGTGGGGCAAGTGTGGAAGTGCGCGGGCGAGCTCGTTCGGCTTTGGGGATGGGGCGTGCGCGCCAACCCTCTTGGCCCTGGAGGCGGCGGGTGTGCGCAGGCGCGCGCCGCTAACGTTGGTTGGTGTCTGGGAGCGAGTGTGTGTGTGTGTGTGTGTGTGTGTGTGTGTGTGTGTGCGCGCGCGCGCGCGCTCAATAGGGAACGTTCTGTACTTTTATTTTTGAAAATTGTTTTAATGAAAAACAAAATAATTAAGCCAAGGTGATCAAACCAGTAATAATGGGCCTTTGGTAGAACTATTTCCATCTCTATAATTTAAGTTTAAAGCCTAAAAATACACTTTCTTCCCACATTCTTCTTTTGTACTACAGTCCTGTTCTAAACCATAGCCTTCTGATGGGTAAGAGCCAAACCTTCACATTCACATCTTAGCAAGCCCAAGGAGCAGCTTCTTCCCTGTTCTCTAGTATCTTTCTCTTCCCTCCTGCTCCCCCAGCCCTCCTCTTCCCGCAAAGTTGCGTGAAATTTTGGCACAAAATTTTCCACTGGGACAGCCTTCCGCTCCACTATGGACTCCCAAATCCTTTGGGGTCTGAAGCTCTCATCTTTTTGTCCTGATTTTCAAGCACAGTGCATTTTAGGCAACTACGCACTCAATTAATTTTCAAGGAAGTTCTGAGAGGTTTATACCTCTTGAGTCTGCCGCCAGATGCCGCCAAACCCCAGCAAAGGATTGGTTGTTTGGTACCTGAAATGATGGGATTTTTCTTCTCCCCGTTTCTGATTTGCTGAACTGTGTGTGTGTGTGTGTGTGTGTGTGTGTGTGTGTGTGTGTGTGTGTGTGGTCATTTATTGCTAGGGAAAAATTTAACTTCTATAGTTAGCCCTACCAGGCAGGGGACTATGGCCCTAGATCCAAATGTTTTTCCTGGTTTCTTATCTTCTTAAAAGGAACACTGTTCCCTCTCCATCCCTGTCTTCTTTTTTCCTTGCTTTTTTTGAAGGGGTTGGGGAGAGGGATCAGAGTTCATTAATCACCCCAGGGACTGATGCTGATGAAGATTCTAACCCCTTCTGTGCACCTTTTCAAATACTCAACCCCCATCCACACTCCTCTCCCTACCAAATTGTTTGGTCAGTAAAGACATATAAGAACTTGGACCCTGGTATTGAAAACTGATGTTTTCCCTTGAAAATTTGTATTAGACATGAGTTTATACCCTATCTTCTGTAGTGGTACTGCTAAACTTTATTATGTCTTCAGAGTCAGAGACCTAATTTTAAACCCCATTGCACCACTTACTAGCTTTGAAAGCATTGGCAAATGATTTCTGTTCTGTGATTCTTAGTTTATTGCATGCTTTACATATTTTAGGTGCTGTATCATATCCTTCATATGGATATTCTTTTTATTATTCACAAAATTCTTATTAGATAGATACTAATACATCAAAATCAAACAGCAAAATTTATATCTCTTAGTTATCAGTCATATGTGTGCATGTGTACGTGTACACACACACACACACACACACACACACACACACTGGGGAGGGGAGCTGGATTTAGAACAGTGGTTCAGAAGTGTTTTCCAGACACTTCAGTAGTATTATTATCACCTTTCAGGAAGTTGTCAGATTCAGATTCTTAGGCTTCATCTCAAAGGAAATTCTAGGGGTAGAGTAGTGTGGTTGTGATTCTAATGCACACTGAAGTAAGAACCACTGCTTTGGAGGTCAGAGATGCAATGTTTATTTTGTAAACTCCACTAGAGGGTGCTATAGAATGTAAAGCAAAATAAATTATATGTCTTATTAAGACACTTTGCATATTATCAGTACTGTTACACAGGTTAAGAATTAATGTGTAGAGGTGTCAAATTATTTTCTCAGTGCAGAATGAAAACCAGGATGTGAATTTTACCTGCTTCTAGAGCCCAAGCCCTTGACAATACTCTGTTCAGCCATAATAGCTTGTCATTCTGGATGTCAAAATACATTACGATACCCTTGTTCTCTGCTTTGGCTAATGTTGACTAGAGTGTCAATAAGAGGATAGGAAAGCAAACTAAATAAATGGAAATATTTTGATGATTTCATACCCTTCCTCATATCCATTCTAAAATAAGACATCACATAAAAGATCATAAGTGCTTCCCTTCTTGCTTTAATATTTCCCAAATGCTCTCTCTACCCTGCATTTACTTTTTTAGTTTATGTCTGAACCTCTTGTATGTGTGTATGGGGGGTTCAGGATGGTGAAGAAACACAGTTACCGAAAGCCTGTTATGGGCCACACTCTATATGGCTCTATACCAGCGGTTCTCAACCTGTGGGTCGCGACCCCTTTGGGGGTCAAACGACCCTTTCACAGGGGTCGCCTAAGACTATTAGAAAACACCTATTTCCCATGGTCTTAGGAACCAACACACCGCTCCTTGGTGTAGCAAAATGTAGCAATGTAGTTTACTGTTGTCATATGAAGACTGTTACCCATGCTACACCACGATTCAAGACAAAATTTCATTTATTTGTAATTAGAAATAAATATTTCACAATATATAATTACATACTGTTTTTGTGATTAATCCCTATGCTTTAATTATGTTCAATTGCTAACAACGAAAATGCATCCTGCATATCAGATATTTACATACAGTTCATAACAGTAGCAAAATTACAGTTATGAAGTAGCAACGAAAATAATTTTATGGTTGGGGGTCACCACCACATGAGGAGCTGTCTTAAAGGGTCGCGTCATTAGGAAGGTTGAGAACCACTGCTCTACACCCATTAATCCCAACAATGGGACTACAAATTAGGTGACAATTATAATCATTTTATAGATTATGAAAGTGAGTTCTAGAGACTATAATTGTTTTTCTTTGGTCATATAACTTGTAAATAGTAGAGCCAGGATGGGGCCATAAATAGTCTGGCTTTGGGTCTTGAAGCCAAACAAACACTGACCTAAGATATCTTTCCCTGCTAAATTTTCTACTGCTTCATTTTGAATCTGGTTTAGCTACTTACTATGTATTTATATGACTTACAGCAAATTTTTTAAAACTTTCCTGAGCCTTCATAATTATTCCTGCTTCATAATCTTAGAGCTGCAGTATTCAATACAATAACCACTAGACATGTGATTACTACTTATGGCTAGTGTTAGTACTGTCAGGGCTCCACCAGATATCCCACAATGGCATATTGATTATTTAGAAGTAAAATTTGAGAAGTAAGAGAAGCAGGAGGAGCTCTCTGACTCTCCTCTGTCTCTCTAAAAGCAGGAAATATTCATGTGATAACTGCCCTCCCTTCTCCCAAGGACTAAGAGAAATCCAGAGTCAAAAAAGTCTATTTAAACATACCTTGTAAAGCTTTTAGTAATGTACTACCTAAGGCCAAACCTTGCTTAGGTTCCTTTCTAATGAACAGTTAAAGTTTCTAACGTTTTTTGGCCTGTCAATTGTTTACAAATTTATTGTTTCTTTGTGGAAAAAGGTTAAAAGGTGCCTAGTTTGATCATTTTTTGAGCCTCATTTTATGATCTGAGTATCATAATGTGATTATCCAATGTGCAAGTATTAAATCGTTTGTTTTTCCTGTTAATGTAGTCTTGTGTCTATTTTATTATTTCATTACTGGTCCATCTTGTAAGAATTAAAGAAGGACAGAAGTGGGGAATTCTTCTCCTCCCCAAAAGTATTGTATTAGATACCAGTAGATACAGAATATTCTATTACAGAAAGTTCTATGGGACAGTGCTAATTTAGAATATATAAGTTATGTGAAAGGGCCAAGCATAGTGCATATTCATGGCAAGTACCCAAGAAAAGTAATTTCCTCCTCTTTTCCTTTCAGCATCAGAGCTATGCACGTTCTCTTGTTTTATTGATGGGGTCAGGAATTGGGAGCAATTTACCCAAGGTGATGATGTGTCTGGCATTGGGACTGACATCTCTTGACTCTTGTTCCCATATTCTGTCTAGTAGACTCATCCTTATGTTCTACTGAGTAAGGTTTCAAGACCAAGGGTGTTAATATGCATTAACTTTGTAGTCAGAGTAGTAGCAGAAAAAGGCATAAAAACTGAATGCCTTCTATGTGCCAGACAGCACTGTGCTCAGCTATATTATTTTAGTCTTCTGAAACCCCCCAAAAAGTTAAATACTCTAAGTTGCAGGCTAGTAGATGTCAGAACAAAGATTCTGATTTCTCTCTGACTCCAAAGCCCATGTTTCCCCCATATGTCATGCTATCCTCATATATGTGAGTACTTTCCACTTATTAATGGGATCAAGTTTCAGCAGATTCCTGTGTCTTAATAGGTATTCAGAAAATGGGGATTATGAACCACTGTTTTTACAGTGTTTCAGCTGGAAGGGAAAGATAGCTTGGGTCAGTGTTTGTTTGACTTCAAGACCCAAAGCCAAAGACTATGGCCCCAGCCTTCACTGAATGCCCAATGGCTCCAAGATCTCTGTGTTAATTTTCAAGGCCACCATTTGCTCATACAGTGTCTTTGTGCTGATAAGAAACATGTGCACTGTTGTTGGGAATGCAGACTGGTGCAGCCACTGTGGAGAACAGTATGGAGTTTCCTCAAAAACCTAAAAATGTATCTCCCATTTGACCCTGTAATCCCACTCTTAGGAATTTATCCTAAGAAATCACAAACACCAATCAGAAAGGATTTATGCACCCCTATGTTCATAGCAGCACAATTTACAATAGCTACAATTTGGAAACAGCCTAGGTGCCCGTCAGCGGATGAGTGGATCAAAAAACTATGATACATCTACACAATGGAATTCTATGCTGCCATTAAAAAGAAGGAATTCTTACCATTTGTAGCAACCTGGATGGAACTGGAGAGCCTTATGCTTAGTGAAATAAGCCAGTCAATGAAGGAGAAGCATCACATGATCTTACTCATTTGTGGATAATAAAGAACATTATAAACTAATGAACAGAAGGATAGATACAGAGGCAGTAAAGCATCAAACAGACTGTGAAATTACAACAGGAAGATTAAGGTTAGGTGGGGTAGATAAGAGATCAACCAAAGGACTTGTATGCATGCATATAAGCATAACCAATTAACATAGACACTGGGGGGTTGGGTTATGCCTGGGAGGGAGGGGGGGCAATGGGAAGATATGTATAAAAATTAATAAAAAAAAGAAACATGTGCCCTTGGGGGCATATAATTTGCAAAAAAGTGTCCAGTGGAACAAGGAGAAAAATACTATTCTTTCTTGGGAATTTTGGAACTTCATCAGGACAAGTGAATGAATTTCAGCCTCCGCTTGTCCCCTTTCAGTTCGGTAAGCTTGTACAGGGTGCAGCATGTCCTGTCCAACAGTATCTGCTGGCCTTGCTTATCTTATGGCTAATAGAGCCTTCCTGGAAAGTAGTGGTAAGTCTGTTCTGGATGATGGATAGGGACATTAATATCTTCCTATAATTTCTGGGTAGTAGATAAAATTGCTCCATTCTAAAGTCAATTTGATATTTTTTTTATTTGGTTCTAATTTATTGGCTAATGTTTAAAAGAACATTTGATTAGTTTAAAAGTTAAAAAAAACACTAATATTTCAAGGCTAAGCAAAATATACCTTTTTTATTTTCACTTTTGGCATAAATACAGTTTCTTTTATTAATTTTTTTCTTTTTTAAATTTCTTTATTGATTAAGGTATTACATATGTGTCCTTATCCCCCCATTGCCCCCCCCACTCCCACTCATGCCCTTACCCCCCTGTTGTCTGTGTCCATTGGTTAGGCTTATATGCATGCATATAAGTCCTTTGGTTGATCTCTCCCCCTTACCTGCACCCTCCCCTACCTTCCCTCTGAGATTTGACGGTCTGGTCGATGCTTCTCTGTCTCTGGATCTGTTTTTGTTCATCAGTTTATGTTGTTCTTTATATTCCCTAAATGAGTGAGATCATATGATATTTATCTTTCTCTGACTGGCTTATTTCACTTAGCATAATATTCTCCAGTTCCATTCATGCTGTTACAAATGGTAAGAATTCATCTTTTTTTACTGCAGCATAGTATTCCATTGTGTAGATCTACCAGTTTTTTAATCTACTCATCTGCTGATGGGCACTTAGGCTGTTTCCAAATCTTAGCTAATGATATTTCTTTAATAAATGTTTTCCTATCTATTTGTACCTGCCTCATTCCATAGGGATTTCCTAAAAGCAGTTCAGCAAATTAGTCTGGATGAGTCTAGTTAGCTAGCTCATGACAGACAAGGCAAAGAATGGAAATAGTCATGGGAAAGTTTTATTTCCTGTTAGGATATATAAAAACGTTTCTCCTCCTTTAATCAACCCTCTCCATTCCTGCTCCAACTGACCCATCCATTTGGCAGAAATAAGTTACTTCAAATCACTGAGAATTTTCATTTATTGAATGTAGTCCTTGAGTAACCTTGGGATGCCATACTTGCACATAATCCCTTGCTTTCCCCTTCCTCAGTCAATAGTTGAGTATGCAACTTACAGAATTTTTGGCTTTACTAACCACAGACTTCACTTGGAATTATCATGTTAAATCATCTGTGTTACACATTAACCAACAGAGATAAGTACTGATTTCTACTAGTCTAAGCTGACTCCTGCAATACAAGCATTGCCTAAGAAGATGCCTTTAGCCATTCTCCAGAAGTAACTTGGTTCATGCTTATATCTATGCACCCAAAATCCCCATTTTACTGAAAATGTTAAAAGCTATGCCTTTCAGAGATTTCAATTGTCATATTATTAAAGAGGACAAATCAGGAATACTTAAAATACTGCATATTTAATCTAAATCAGCAATTGCCAACCGGTGGTCTGTGAGGTCTCTAAGGTAGGTGACCACTGGTTTAAGGAAACCAATTGTTGAAGCTTAACGATGGCTACATGGAGAGTTCATTATATTATTCTTACTACTTTTGTGTATTTTTGAAGGTTTCCACAATAAAATATTTTATAAAGACAAAAAATTAGAAGTGTTTAATCATTTCGGGGGGGGGGGGGGCACACGTAAGTTTCTCTTTAGAAAAGTACTTACTAACCAGAGGGTTGGGTGGAATGTACGACTCTCTAGTAGCAATATGCCATGTAAAAAGCTGGGGAGAGAGGTGTTTTAGATTGAAACCACCTCTGTGCCAGAAATTCTAAGGTCTCCTAGAAGAGGAATCATCTCCAGCCTGTAGTCCCCTTCCACCAGACCCCTGGAGAAGCCTTTATGTACTGAGCTGCTGATAGTGAAAGAGGTGAATTATATTCCTTGGGTGTTTGGGAATTGGGGGAGGTTGAAAACCACGGAAACAGGCCCAAATTAATTGGTGAAAACTCTGTTAGACAGTAGGCAGATAAACATAGGCAAAGGGTACCTGGGCACAAGAGGCAGTTAGTAGTGTATCAGGCCTTAATTTTCACCTCAGGTGAGTGGTAAGTGCCAGAGGTGGCAAAGTTACTAAGGAAGGAGTAGACCTGGGAACAGAATTTGGCACGGAGGCTCTCACTTGGGATCTCAAAGGATATTCTTTGAAGGCCTCAGGACCCATCTGATTTGTAGATTTTATTTTTATATGTTTTTTATTGAGGAAGGGGGAAGGAGAGAGTGAGAAAAATCCATGTGAGAGAAACATCAATGGGCTGTCTCCTGCATCCCTCCCACTGGAGATTGAGCCTGCAACCGGAAATCAAGCCCCCCATTGGAACAGAACCAGCTACCTTTTGGTGCATGGGACCACCCTCAACTAACTGAGCAACATCAGCAACAGGTATGATTTGTAGGTTTATAAACAGTGGGAAAGCTATCTGAAGGCAAAGATTACACATGCATGTGCACAGTTCAAGTACCTGAATCCAGTCTACTCAGCTTGGAAAGGCAGGCTCCATAAAGTACACGTTGAAAACTGGTTTGGTCCTTTTATGTGCTGTTTTACTGTGTGACTGAGCAAATGAGAGTGTTGGTACACTGCTGAGAGTAAGAAGATATGGTTGGAGACATGGGGTATTGTGTAGGGTGAGGGGACCTAGGAGGACATGTTCATGTGAGCCTCTGAGGTTGAGGTAACATGATTAGAAACTGGGGACAGAGAAGAGAGTCAGGGCAATTCCTAAAAGGTACAAAGCTGAGATTCACCCAGCTGTTCCCAGGCCAGATTTGTGGATGGGACATCAGTGAGACCCAGGCAGTGTAGCCAGCTTTCAACAGAGCTGGTCTGTGAAACTTGGCTGAGAGGACAGAGGAAGATTGATATTTGCTCCAGAGTGGGGCTGTCAGCTGTGCTCATCGCCTCACCATGGTCCCAGCTGTAAACAAAAGTCCTGGCCCTTCATGGCACTGTGGAGCAGTCCTGACTGGTGTAAGTCTCTGAGGACAGCTAGACCATTTTCTCATCCTGGCTGACAACCAGAAGACAGAAGAAACAATAGTAGGTGGTGGTGGTGGGAGGGGACAGGATTGTAAGGGGATGAGAAGCAGTGACCAGTGAGAAGGGGCTATTGACTTCAAATCTTAGGACTTTGGATGCAAGTAGTAGAATCTTTTAGAGAAAGTATGCCCCTTTTCCTTGTCAGTTTCACATATGATAGTGAATCACTAAAGGAGGGCTCATTCATTCATTTATTCAATGAGCACCTTACTGATCAATGCCCATCACTGTGCCTGGTACCCTGACAATGCCAAAATAACTGAAGATAGTTCATAAATTCAAGGAGCCCACAAGGGATTTGGGAAATGTATCAAGTTAAGTAATAACATTAAATAGTGTATTTTTAAAAGTTAAGTGACAAATATGGAATAAGAGTCTAGAAACAAGTGAAACCACATCTGGGTGTGATCAGAAAAGGTGGGATTTGAGAGAGCCTTAGAAAGATATCATTTGGTTAGGAGTAAAAGGCACATGATATTTCAGGTTGGCACTAAAGCATTAGCAAAAATGACTGCTTTGGCTAAAGCAGAAGATTACTGTGCTGGAGACCCTCTTCAGCACCCGCCCTCCCACACACACACCTCAAACTTCTTATCATGACTGACTCAGCCATCAAGTCTCAATTGAAATGTCCCTATTTTGGGGAAAGTATCCTTGCTTACTACTATCTTTCCCTAGCATCTACTACTTTCATCCTTTTAAGCCACAACCATTTTCACCTAATGACCTACTCTTATCTCCCCACAATTTGTTCTCCACATTGCACTAAGAATGCTCTTTGCAAAATGCAAATATGTTACATCACTTCCCTCTTTAAAACTCTCCTATCCCTAATTCCTTCATTCTTTTTCTGCTTCCTTTTATGTTCTTTGTGTTTCCTTTCCTCTTACTTATTTTAAGAATTCTGTTGGAAATTTTTTTAAATATTGTAAACTTGATTTTAGAGAGAGGAAGGGAGAGGGAGAAGGAGAGAGAGAGAAACATCAATGATGAGAGAGAATCATTGATCAATTGACTGCCTCTTTCACACCCCCCTTCCACTGTGGATTGATACTATAACCCAGGCATGTGCCTTGACCAGGAATCAAACCGTGACCTCCTGGTTCATGGGTTGCCAGCTCAACCACTGGGCCACACCAGCCGGGCTCCTTGAGGTCATATCTTAAATGTCTCTGTCTCAGAGAAGCCATGATATTCCTCCCCCAACTTCTACCACAGCTAGGTCAAGTCCCCCTCATATGTTTCCATAGTATTTCCACATTTTCTCCATTTTACTATTCTCCAATAACTTAATACAAATTTGCCTTCCTCACCAGGATATAAACCCTCTGAGGCAGTGGCTATATTTCTTCTTCACTGTGCTGCCCTTGTATTTAGTATAGTGTCTGGCATACTTTGGTAGGTGTGCCACAAAAATAGGTGAATTAATATAAGGGAGATGAGGCAATATTGGTTGGTGAAAGCCAGCCTGAAAAGATTGTTTTTACATTTGTGGGCAAAGGGAAACCTTTACAAGTTTTTGATTATGGGATGAATAAATCATTAGATAACACTGACTTTTGAAAAAGCAAACCAAAAAAAAAACAAACACCCAACCCAAACAAAACAGAGAACTCCATCCTTAGCTTACCCCAAATCATAGCCTCCCAATTATCATGTGGATTCATTTCTCTCTATTTGTTCTCACCACCACTCCCTCCTCCTATAACACAAGAAAACGCTGCTTTTTGTAACCAGACAGATTTGACAGTAGGGACAAATGCACTTCTACATGTGCAGTTGTTCATTCAGTAGGCATTTATTGCCCACCCCCACCGTTTCAAGCACTTTGCTCTTATCCACACCTTAAGAAGTCTTTTTTTCCTGCCTTAATGGAGTTCAAAATTGAGGGAACCCCTCTTACTTATTACTCACTTGATGACTTCACATTTATGGGGAAAAGCTTTGCCTTATCTGGACTCAGTTAGGGATACTTAGCAGGGTACTAAATGCCTAAAAGGACCTGAATGTCAGGGGTAGGTCCTCTGTAAAACTGAGCATTTGGTGAGACTCAAAGGATGGATGCTTATGCCAATTCACTAGACTTTTATACTTTCATTAGGAGGCTAAATGCCAGGGTGGAGATTGTCTGGAAGGGTGTTCAGGTAGTAGCCATTCCTTAACCTTATGAGTCTGAGCCTAATAAGGTGATGCACCCCTTGAGTGAGGGAGAATGGAGAAATTCAAGGAATGACAGGAAAAGGAATTATATTTCCCAATAAAAATTGAGCACCTGTCCTGAAACAAAATGTGGCTCCAAGAAAACATTCCAAGATAGTCAGAAAGCACCCAACCCCACCCTTGGGTAGACATTAATGCCAGGGGATGGTTTCTTTTCATCTTAGATCCAGATCCCATATGGCTAGGAATATTTCAGTTGAGGATGTCAGAGAGGCAGTATACCCCTACTCCCTCCCCAAGGAAGGGTAAAGGGAAGAAATGTGTACTATTTTGTAGCTGCAGTCCTAACTGGGTATCTCTTGATTGAGGGATAACATTAAACATAGTATCAGTTATACTTTGAAGATATATTCCTTAGTCTTGACCTTCTCCTGAATCCTTTACCCTGAACTCAAATCCACCACCAAGATACCAGAGAGAGAGGTTACATAAGTAGTAAATAGACGAGAATGAGATTAATTTTCATAATTCATTGCTCTACACTGTTAGGCAGCTTTGGGTGAAGAGGGTTCATATACCTGGAATTTCAAATCTTGAGAGATGGAACAGAAATGGTTGACTCCAAAATCCATGGAGTATATTTCATAGAAGGATAACAATATGTTAATGAGAAACCACATTGTGTCCTCCCTTAAAGGAATAACCTGAAGCTTAAGCCAATCAAACTGTGACAACAGGTTGTGTTTCTATTAGGGAAAGGCTAGAAGAAGTATAAGTCTAAGGGATTCATAAATAAATTCCCAAAGGAAATCTGAAGAAAGATAGCCTGAGTGTAGAATTTGGAGATTGGCGTGACCATTTCACACCTGTAATATAATAACTTGCAAGATTTGTGATATTCTCTTTCTTTGGGGACTGTGGACATCTAATATGGGTATCAGCCAACAGATTGACATGGCAGAGACTGAATGATCATCACAGGAAAAGTTTCCTCAGCTAAAGTCTTGAATCTGTCACAATCTATGTGTCAAACCATTCTCAGAAGTGAGCCTTTGGAGCTAATAAAATATGAGACACTTTGGTTTTTCACTTTCTATTTAATTATTTCCTTTTCCAGGTTCAACTAAGTTGCAGAAATAAAGGAGTTGCACTTAGGGTGTAGGCTTTGCCCAATCAGATTCCCTATATTGTGTGATGAGCAGACCAGACTAAAGTATCTGGGAAGGCCCTTCCAGCTCTGGTGAGCCAGGTTTCAGAATTCTAAGACATTGTGATCCATTGACTCAGTTGCCTTATGGGAATCCCATCAGAAATTAGTTTTCTAAAAAAGCCAATTGTTTGTTTCTTTGTGTGGGAATAGTGGTAAATGCAGTTAAGGTAGCAAATGTTCTGTTGTGACCAATGGTACCAAGCAGTCTTGCCCTTGTGATGGTCATGGATTTCTTCTTAACAATGATTGTCATGGCCTGAAGTAGTAAAGGATTAGTGTTAAACTGAGGATGATAAGTCAGGAAGGCAATGTTAGTAAGTGGAAGGGAAGAGACACTGATAGGATTCAGGACTTATGTAGGTTGAAAATTGAAGAGGAACTTCATATAAATGTTCAACTTTTATATTCCTTTGTTATGATAGCCCTTCATTTTGGCCTATTCTCAAAAACCAAGATCTTTCTATACTATTATCCAAGTAATACAGTTATAATAGTCATCGATCCAATAAATGGATTATCTCTGAAAGTTGTAGATGATGCAATATTTTTTTAAAAAATGTAAAATCAGCAATAAACTCTCCCTTTGACCCCCTTCCCACCACAAACAAAATAATTATGGTGAAGGAAATATAGCAGCTTAGAGTGACTGCCTGAAAAGTGTGTAGTGTGTGTGTGTGTGTGTGTGTGTGTGTGTGTGTGTGTATGGTGTGGGGGAGGGGCTGCCTGTTTTAGTACCCTTTGAAGCTGACTTTGAAAACCCCTTGATCAGTAGATAAGGATTGAACTGAAAATAGGAAACCTGGATTTTGGTTTTGCCACTGTCACTAACTTGTTGTGATGTTTGGGTATGTCACTTGGCTTCTTTGAGCCTCATTGCCTCATCTTCTGCATGGATACATGGTTATCTTACTCCTAAGGTTTGCTTTGAAGAGGACATACTTAAATGCTTTGAAAAGGAAAAGAATTCATATTATAGTCTTTCATGACACAAACCTTACAAAATAAGTATAGTTTGTGAGGACTGATGCTGCAATTGGATGGTTAATTTTTTTTAAGAATACAGTGCTCACTACTTTAAAAAATTATCTAGCATACACTAATATATTTTGTGCTATAAGCTTGGTATGGGGAATTCAAAGGTAAATACAATATAATCCTTTACCACAAACTCATGTTTATATGTGAGGGAGAGACAAAAGAACACTATATAATCTCACAAACATAGATGTATTTATTAGAGACATTATTAAAGAACCCAAATATATCTGGATGCTTAGGTTACAGGGATTTGAGAAAGCCTTACAGAAAATGTGATATTTGGTTAGAGTCTTGATGAGTAGAGTGGAAGAAGCCAGAGAAGGGTATTTAAAAGCTAGAGAATAGCATGTGCAAAGTCACAGAGCATTAGACAGGATGAGTTATTGGGTTCAGGGGTATGTAAATGGATCAGCATCAAATGCAGGGTGAATTTAGGGGAGATGGGGGAGTGATGAGAGAAGAAGCTGGAGGCACTGGCAGGAGCCAGAGCAGAAAGTATCTTGGAGGACAATTTAAGCAATGTGGATTTTTTCCTGAAGACAGTAGGGAGCTATTGAAAGATTTAAAGCAAGGAAGTGTCATAAATAGATTTATGTTTTAGAAAGGCCATATTGACGATACTGTGGAGGATAGGAAATGAGGCTAGACTCAAAATCTGAACCAAGATGAGGTCAGGGAAGATAGATAAGGAGAGGTAGATTTCTGAAATATAGACTCACTAGGACTTGGTGCTTGATTTGATTTGAGTGTTGTGGAAAAAGTTATCAAGCCTGTCTCCCAGTTTTCTGTCTTAGGTGACAGGGTAGGTGAAAGTGACACTCATCAAGATTGGCAAGATTGGAGGATAGGGTGCTGGAGGAGGAGGTTTGAAGGAGATAATTGTGAATTGTTTGGTTCCAGATAAGTTGAGTGGGGTACTTGTGGGATATTCAGGTGGAATTATTCAACAAATAATTGGAAAATAGGACTAGAGCTGTGGAGAATCTGAACTTAAGGTAGAAATTTGAGAACTGTCATATCACATCCATAGAAACAGTTGAGAACAGCCAAGCAGTAAGTAAATTATAAGGAGAGGTGAAAGCCAAAGATGAAATCCTGGAGAATAAGAACATCAAGAAGCAATGGCCAGAGGGGCGAGAAAAGAAACTGGACAATTAAAACCAAGGGAAGCCCTAGTTGGTTTGGCTTAGTTGATAGAGCATCAGCCTTCAGAATAAAGGGTACTGGGCTCGATTCCAGTCAAAAGCACATGCCAAGTGTCTTGCGTTCATTGATTATGCATATATGTTTGCATACAAGTCCTTTGGTTGATCTCTTATTACCCCTCCCAACCCTCTCTTGCCTTCCCACTGTAGTTTGACAGTCTGTTTGATGCTTCTTTGCCTCTGTATCTGTTTTTGTTCATCAGGGAGCGGGGTGAGGGCATGTGCCTGGGGATAGGAGAGGCTGTGAAGAGGTCAATGGGGAAAAAAAAGAGACATATATACTACTACTACAAATAGTCCTCGAGTTACTTCAGACTTGATGTATGTTGTTTCATGGTTACATCACCATCTCCCACTTATTTATAAAAAAAAGTTGGGTCATTTTTAAAAAAATATATTTTATTGATTTTTTACAGAGAGAAAGGGAGAGGAATAGAGAGTTCGAAATATCGATGAGAGAGAGACATCGATCAGCCGCCTCCTGCATGCCCCCTACTGGGGATGTGCCCACACCAGGATACATGCCCTTGACCGGGAATCAAACCTGGGACCTTTCAGTACCCAGACCGATGCTCTATCACTGAGCCAAACCGGTTTTGGCAAAAAAGTTGGATCATTTTGATGTATGTACATATATGCTTTAAGTTTTTTACTAGAGGCCGGTTGTATGAAGATTCGTGCAATAGGTCTTCCTTCCCCTGGCTTCCAGCACCAGTTTCCTCCGGCACCCGGGGCCTAGGCCTTCGCTCTGGCCACAGCGGAGAAGCCAAGCCTCTTCAGTCTTCAGTCTTTAGTCATCTTCAGTCTTTGCTCAGGCCGGAGCTTTCAGTCTTCGCTCTGCGCCTGCATATGCAAACTAACTCAACATATTTGTTGGGTTAATTTACATACTCATTCCAGATTGGCTGGTGGGCATTGCAGACATAAAATCAATTTGCATATTTCTTTTCTTTTTCTTTGTAAAAATTTTTTCTTTTTTTTACTATTTTTATTAATGTATTACATGTGTACATATCTTCCCATTGCCCCTCCCATCCCACTACCATGCATGCCCTAACCCCCAGTACCTTTTTAAAATTTAATTTAATAAATCTTTATTGTTTAGATTACAATTGTTCTTCTTTTTCCCCCCAATTGCTCCCCTCCACCCAGCTCCCACCCCCCTTCTGTCCTTACCCTCCCCACTGTCCTCATCCATAGGTATATGATTTTTGTCCAGTCTCTCCCTGCATCCTCCTCACCCCATTCCAACTGAGAATTGTCAGTCCACTCCCTTTCTATGCCCGTGATTCTATTATATTCACCAGTTTACTCTGTTCATCAGATTTTTTATTCACTTGATTTTTAGGTTCACTTGTTGATAGATATGTATTTGTTGTTCATAGTTTTTATCTTTACCTTTTTCTTCTTCTTCCTCTTCTTAAAGAATATCTTTCAGCATTTCATATAATAGTGGTTTGGTGTTGATTAACTCCTTTAGTTTTTTTCTTATCTGTGAAGCTCTTTATCTGCCCTTCAATTCTGAATGATAGCTTTGCTAGGTAGAATAATCTTGGTTGTGGATTCTTGCTCTTCATCACTTTGAATATTTCTTGCCACTCCCATCTGGCCTGCATCGTTTCTATTGAGAAATCAGCTGACAGTCCAATGGGTGCTCCCTTGTAGGTAATGAACTGTTTTTCTCTTGCTGCTTTTAATATTCTCTCTTTGTCTTTTGCTCTTGGTATTTTAATTATGATGTGTCTTGGTGTGGTCCTCATTGGATTCCTTTTGTTTGGGGTTCTGTGTGCTTCCTGGACTTGTAAATCTATTTATTTCACCAGGTGGGAGAAGTTTTCAGTCATTATTTCTTCAAATACATTTTCAGTATCTTGCTCTTGTCTCTGGCACCCTCATAATTCTGATGTTGGTACACGTGAAGTCATCCCAGAAGCTCTTTACACTATTTTCAAATGTTTGTATTTTTTTTTCTTTTTTCTTTTCCAGTTGAGTGTTTTCTGATTCCTTGTATTTCAAATGTTTGACTTGATTCTTGTGTTCCTCTAATCTGCTGTTCAGTCTCTATATACTATTTTTTATTTCAGTCAGTGTATGTTTAATTTCTAGTGGATCCTTTTGAATCTCCTCTTGAGTCTTGCTAAATTTATCCATCTTTTCTAGGAAATTCTTGAAAAACCTTATAACCGTGGTTTTGAACTCTATATCCAGTAGTTTGTTTTCTTTCATCTCTTTTATTTGTGTTCAGTTTCTTTGTCTCAACATTTTCGCTGCTTCCTGAGATGGTAAGAGTAGCTTTGTGTGCTAGGTGTCCTATATAGCCTGGTAGCTCCACCTCCCCAGTTACCTGAGGTGGACTCTCTTGGTGCACCTCTTTGTGGATTGTGTGTACAGCCTTGTTGTCTTTAAGCCTTGATGACCTCCAAGCCAATTGGTTGTGAGGATCAGCTGTGTCTACGCTGGGAGAACTTCTGTGATGGAGATAGCCTTATGAGACAAGACTTGCAAAATTGCAAAAGCCTTTGTGTTCGGCTTGGATGGGGTGGAATCTCAGGGCTTATCAGATAGCCTTGGCTTCCCATCAGCCTTGGCCTAAGAGGCCCCTGGGTCTCAGTGTCCCTCGGTAATCACTGCAGCCCTCTCTGTGCGCACTCATACTCGCGTGCCTTCAGATCTCTGCTTTTGCGGCTCCTCTGAGTTTCCATGCACTCCAGGGACCTGTAGGAGTCTGGGTCCCCCGGGTCTTGCCCAAAACTGGGGTTCAGTGCAGTAAAAAATGGAGTTCAGCACAGGTAGGAGGTTCAGTCTTCCTCCAGCTAGAGGAAGCCAGTGGCACAATCAGCAGTCAGTCCTCTCTGTACGCACTGGCATGTGCCTCCAGACCTCTGCCTTTCGTGGCTCCCCTGAGTTTCCATGCACTCCTCCCTTTGATTGACAGTCCAGACTCCCCCCATATGAGTCTCGCCTGGAACTGGGGTTCAGTGCAGTCAGAACTGGGGTTCAGTGCAATTGGACATTTCCGTCTCCCTTCCACTAGAGGAAGCCAGCCAGGCCCTCTGCCACCTGTCCTCTCAATGCGCATGTCTCCGTACCTCAGCTTTTTGCAGCTCCTCTGAGTCTCCGTGAGCCCGTCTCTTTCCTTCTAGTTGTAGAATTTCCACTCAGCTGGATATTCCACTACTGGATATAGAGTTCAAAACCACAGTTATTAGGTTTCTCAAGAATTTCCAGCCAACTTTCCTGTGGTTCTGGATGATGACTGTTTTGTTTTTTAGTTGTAGTTTTGAAACTGTTGTGCAAGACAGCAGTTTAAGTGTTCGCCTATGCCACCATCTTGGTTTTACCCGCTCTTAATTTTTTCACCCCCCCCCCAGTGTCTTGCATCCTTTGGTTATGCTTATATGCATGCATACAAGTCCTTCAGTTGATCTCTTATCTACCCCCATATTTCTCTTTTATTAGTGTATATTACTTATTTACCTACAAGTAAAGGTCAGGAATTGTTATCTTTCTTTTAATTTTTTTTTTACTTAATTACTGCTGTGTATGTGCTCCATGTGAGTGATGTAGGTGCTTATGTAGGTGAGTTCCGACTTATGGTGAGAATCACATTATGTCTAGGAACCGATCTTTGACATAACCTTCTGTATTTGTAATACTTAATAAAATAAAATTAAAAAAAAGAGCACATGCCCAGGTTGTGGGCTTGATTCCCAGTAGGTGGCATGCAGAAGGCAGCTGATCAATGATTCTCTCTCATCAATGATGTTTCTATCTCTCTAGCCTCTCCCTTCCTCTCTGAAATCAATAAAAATATATACTTTTAAAAAATGAATCAACCAATGAATGCTTAGATAAGTGGAACAACAAATCTCTCTCTCTCTCAAATCAATAAATAAAGAAAAAATTTAATAATAATAAAAAAGAAAACCAAGAGAGAAGAGAATTTTAAAGGTGTGGCAGATTCAACAAATGTTATAGGAAATCATGAAAAATTAGGACAGTAAAGTGTTGAGTTGATAGAGCAATTAATAAAGCAATGTAAGGAACATAGGAAAAGCACTTTCAGGAGGGAGTTCAGCAGAAGGCAGAGGGTATATTACAGTGTGTTGAAGAGTTAAATTGTAGTCATGAGGATGCAGAAATATGTAATAAGATATCTCTTTTAAGAAACTTGGTGATCCCCTGGCTGTGTTTCTCAGTGGGTTGAGCATTACCCCACACACCAAAAGGTCACCAGTTTGTTCCAATTCCTGGTCCCCAGTCGGGGTATGTGTAGGGGAAAGCTGATTGATGTTTTGCTCTCACATCTATGTTTCTCTCTCATCTTGATGTTTTCCTATCTCTGAATCTCTTTTTCAAAAATCAATAAAAACATATAAATTTAAATCTAAGAAAGAAACTTGGTGATGAAGGAAGGCAATAAATCAATAGCTAGAGATAAATTTACAGTAAAAAGGAGGGTGGTTTTTATTTTTCATTTTGAATAGGAGACTTTCCCTTCTCTTTCTCTCCTTACTAGTCCTTCCTCTTTTTCCCCCTCCTCCTCCTCCTTCCCCCCCCCCCCCCCCCCCCAGAAAAAGCTGAGGCTCAGAAAGATTAAGATATGTCATGGTTACATATCATGTTATATGCCAGCAGGAGACACTGAAAATATAAAAGTAATTTTAACTTGACCCCTTTTGTACTTTTGTGAATGTGAACTCAGCAAGATGAGACATACAAAATGGAAATCTGAAGTTTCAATCAGGCTTTTGTGGTAGAAATTTGACATGTGTAGAAAAGAGATTATGATGATGTGGTCTGGTCATGTAATAGCTACCTTTTATTGAGCACTTACTTTGTGCTAAGCAACAAGTTAAGCACTTTACCTACATACTCTTATTTAATTCGCACAACAACCTTATGAGGTAAATACTGTATCACTTTCATTTAACATATGTGAAAAATGACCCACAGAAAGGTTCAATGACTTGTTCAAGGCTACATAGTTATTCTGTGCTAGATTTTCAGAGCCTTCAAATGACCCTTTAGCAAAGAAATCTGAGGTTGAGGGAAGTGAAGTCATTTGTCCAAGAACCCATATCTAATGAGTGTTGGTCTTGTAATGCAAACCCAGGCTCTTCCTGGTACCAAAGTCACGCTCATAATCATCACTACATTGTCATGAATGAAAGCTATTAAAATAGAGAATATGTGCATATTTTTCTAGATTCAGATCTGTAAGACAAAGCATTCCCTGGATTTAAGGGATGTTGACAGTGAGCATGTACTTCCTTGGTAATGCACCACCCAGTATAATGCAGCCAGGACATTTGTAGAAAGCCACATGTTGAAAGCACCAACTGAGACAAACAGCTACTCAGGGGGGATGGCAATAGCTGAATTCTCATGTGAGTTTTTCACATGACTTCATGACAGCAGCCATACTTCATTCTTCCATGGAAAAAATTTTCTGAGTGAAAAAGCCACTGAATCAGCTGCCCTTCACCCTCCTGGCCTAAGATTTTCTAAAATGCTGTTCTGATGTCACCAGTCCAAGTTTGTAGACTTGTAAATGTTATCCTAGATGTGAAGTAAAATGGAGCAAGGAATGTGAGGCTAGGAAGAATAGCCTAATTGCCACCCCTTCAGGGCTGACTGGCTTTCCAGTGGAAACAGCATGTGGAGCAGGTGGTTGTATTGACAAAAACCACACGACTGTACTCCCGTGTCACTGCCAGAGTTTTCATTGGTAATTGGTTTTTGAAATATAACTTGATACTATTCTTTGTATTTGGAATATGATTAATGTTTAATCAGACCATTATCATTCTTTATTCAAAAATGTAATTTACTGGGTTTAGATGTCTTTTTAACTTTAGTTCTGTTATACCCAAGGACCAGCCTATATATGTGTATGTGTGTGTGCGCGCACGCGCACACATGCACATGTGTGCATGCTGTCTGATTTTATGTTTTCTTGCAGTTCTGTTTTTCTGTGGTGAATAGTTGAAAGGAAAAAGAATGAATAGAAATATTGTACTTATAATAAACTATGTGAGAAGTATATTTTTATTCTTAATATATATATGCTCTGTATCAGGAACTGTGTGGACTAAAAAGTTATATAAGAGCCCTGGCTGATATTGCACAGTGGTTAGAGTGTCAGCCCATGCACCCAATTGTTACGAGTTCAATTCCCAGTCAAGAGCACATACCTGAGTTACAGGTTTGGTTCCTAGCTCCAGTTGGGGTGCCTGTGGGAGTCACCAATTGATGTGTCTCTCTCACATTGATGTCTCTCTCTCTCTTTCTCTTTTCTCCTCTCCTCTTCCCTTTCTTCTTCCTTTCCCCTCCATCCTTCCATTCCACTCTTTCTGAAAATCAATGGAAAAAGTATTCTTAGGTGAAGATTAAAGAAAAAAGTTATGTAGGATGTAATCTCTACTTTCAGTGGGTTGATTCTGCCCTTCTTCCATTCAGCAAGTGATCATATTACCTGGGTTCCTAATTCCTTAGTGGATCCAATGATTGGCTCAACTGTCTTTCATCAGCAGAGGAGCCATGGAAGATCTTTAATCCCAACACAGTGAATTTGAATTTAAGGTTTTGACTGCCAGAAATGATAATATAATAATAATAAACACAACAATAATAATAGTAAATAAGAAATGGAGAGAGAGAGAGAGAGTTAAGTGGAGACACATATAAAGATTCCCAAGAGGTGATATGTTCTGGACAAAGTTGCTATATTTTCATGGTTCAGGGAAAATGGGAAAGAGGAGAAACCAAGATGGCATAGGTGAACACCTAAACTGCTGCCTTGCACAACAATTTCAAAACTACAAATAAAGACAGAACGGACACCATCCAGAACCACAAAAAAAGCTGGATGAGTTGAAATTCTACAACTAGAAGTAAATAGAGGGGCTCACAAAGACTCAGAGGAGCTGTAAAAAGCTGAGGTATGGAAACACGCACATGGAGAGGATGGGTGGTGGTGGGTCTGGCTGGCTTCCTCTAGCAGGAGGGAGACGGAAACTCCCAACTGCACTGAACCTCACTTCTGACTGCACTGAACCCCAGTTCCAGGTGAGACTCACACTGGGGAAGTTGTGAAAAGGTAGGAGTGCACAGAAACTTAGGGGAGCCCGGAAAGGCAGAAGTCTGGAGGCGCGCACAAAGAGGACTGACTGCTGATTGTGCCCTGGCTTTCTCTAGCGGGAGGAAGACAGAACTTCCCAACTGCACAGAAATCCAGGTCCAACTGCACTGAGCCCCAGTTTTGGGTGAGACCCTGGGAACCCAGACTCATACAGGTCCCGGAATACATGGAAACTCAGGGGAGCTGGAAAGGCAGAGGTCTGGAGTTGCGCACACATGTGCACAGAGAGAGCTGCAGTGATTACTAAGGGACACTGAGACCCAGGGGCTACCATGTAGGGCAGGGCTGATGGAAAGCCAAGGCTGTCTGCTCAGCCCTAAGATTCCTCCACATCCAAGCCCAACAGAGGCTGTTGCAATCTTGCAAGTTTCAAGGCCGAGTCCAGCACAGAAGTTCTCTGGGTGCAGACACAACTGATCCTCACAACCAAGTAGCTTGGAGGTCAATTCCCCCCAGTGATACCAAAAACAATCAAGACTAAACTACAACAAGACTGTATACATAGTCCACAAAGGGGTGCACCAAGAGTGTCCACCTCAGGTAACTGGGGAGGCAGAGTTACTGGGCCATATAGGACACCTAGCATACAAAGCTACTCTACCAACTCTGGGAAGCAGAGAAAATGTGGAGACAAAGGAACAGATCACAAATGAAAGAAATGGAGGAAAACAAATGACTGGATATAGAGTTCAAAACCACAATTATAAGGTTTTTTAAGAATTTCCTAGAAAAGATGGATAAATTTAGCGAGACCCAAGAGGAGATGAAAAAGGACCAACTAGAAATTAAACATAGACTGACTGAAATAAAAAATAGTATATAGAGACCAAACAGCAGACTAAAGGAACACAAGAATCAAGTCAAAAATTTGAAATAGAAGCAGAAAGTGCTCAACTGAAAAAGAAAAGAGAAAAAAGAATCCAAAAATGTGAAGATAGTGTAAGGAGCCTCTAGGACAACTTCAAGTGTACCAACATCAGAATTATGAGGATGCCAGAAGAAGAGAGAGAGCAAGATACTGAAAACCTATTTGAAGAAATAAGGATTGAAAACTTCCTGGTGAAAGAAATAGACTTACAAGTCCAAGAAGCACACAGAACCCACAAAAAAAGGAATACAAAGAGGACCACACCAAGACACATCATAATTAAAATGCCAAGAGCAAAATACTAAGAGAGAATATTAAAAGCAGCAAGAGAAAAACAGTTAATTACCTATAAGGGAGCACCCATACAATTGTCAGCTGATTTCTCAACAGAAACTATGCAGGTCAGAAGGGAGTGGCAAGAAATATTCAAAGTGATGAAGAGCAAGAACCCACGACCAAGATTACTTTACCCAGCAAAGCTCTCATTCAGAATTGAAGGGCAGATAAAGAGCTTCACAGATAAGAAAAAACTGAAGGAGTTCATCAGCTCCAAACCAGTATTATATGAAATGCTGAAAGGTAGTCTTTAAGAAGGGGAAAAAGAAGAAAAAGGTAAAGATAAAAACTATGAACAACAAATACATATCTATCAACAAGTGAATCTAAAAATCAAGTGAATAAAAAATCTAATGAACAGAGTAAACTGGTAAATATAATAGAATCAGGGGCATAGAAAGGGAGTGGACTGATAATTCTTAGGGGGAAAGAGGTGAGGGGGGTGCAGGGAGAGACTGGACAAAAATCATACACCTATGGATGAGGACAATGTCGGGGAAGTAAGGGCAGAGGATAGGGTGGGAGCTGGGTTGAGGGAAGCTATGGGGGGAAAAACAGGAACATTTGTAATAATCCAAACAATAAAGATTTATTTTTAAAAAAGGAAAAAAATTGCTCTTGTATGATTAAAAACAACAATAGAAATGTCAAATCTTTCAAGAAAAAAAAGAAAATGGAAAAGAGCTTCAAGAATCAACATTTCAACTAGAAGAGTGTCAGTTCTTTGGTGATAAGGGGGTGGGGAAGACTTATGGGAGAAAAAGAAAAGGGATAAATTGTATTCCTTATCTTTCTTCTACACAGAAAGCTCTGTTTGATTTGATTGTGTATTCTGGGAGAGGCAGAAGCCCTGCTAGTGCATTGAAGGGCAAGAGGAAGATAAATCACTGGTTTTTCAAAGAGCAGAGCAAGTTGAAGAAAAGATGGAGGTACTGGTAGCCTCAACAACTGAATGAAGAATAATCTCTAGAAAAATATATGTCTAAAGTATTTAACTGGCATTAAATATTAACAGTGAATCAATGAAAACACCAAAACACTTTATGTATGAAGTTTTTTTTTTTTGAAAATATGCCGTTTTAAAACTCAAAATCACTTCGTATTTAATCCAGGCAGAAAGTAGTGTGAGTCTCTGGAGGGGTGAGTACTATAAGAATAAGGAATAATGGATGTGACCTCCAATCGAGTCTCATATTACTTCTTGCCAACTGACTGTGGTGAGAAGGGTCCAAGTTCAAGAATTTCATTATCAGATTTATAGGTATAAGATATTCCCAGGGGAACCCAGTATTCCTCCCTTCCCCAATACATGTGTAGGAAGGGTGAAGAAAATGAAAGCTATTTATTTGTACCTGATTCTGATACAATGTGTCTCCCTTCTCCACTTGGGAGCACTGATGGGGCAGGAGAGTACCTTCCACCTGGCATATCCTCTGAGTAGCTTTGTGAAATCCTTTGGACTATTATGTTGGTTTGTACTTTGGCTTCTTTGGCTCCCAGCACCAGCTGATGGCCTGAGCTGAGTCCCAGTGGGGCAGGCTCTTTTGCTCAGTGTTATAGCTGTCTCCAGGGCATTGTTCTTGAGACTTCCAACAGGGCAGATTTGTGCAGTTGGCCCATCTGGACAAGATCTATAACAAGTAGAGCTCTGTGCAATAAGCTCATCTCCATAGTCCACCCCCCACAGCCCCCACTTTCGGGCTGCAGTAGCCTGACACCCCAACCCTGCACAGAGAGTATCAAAGAGACACTCTTCTGCTTCTTTCAAAGGGGTATTGCTTGTGGCATCTCATCGATTGGCACTACCTGGGAAGAAATGGGAAAACAGGGACTCTCTGCCCTTAATTCAATCTCTTCCCTTAATCTGATCCTTTAGTTTTGAATCTCCTTGGCACCAGAGTCATAATATCATCTATAAGATTAATTTCTGGTCCAGCTGTCCTGTCAGCTCAGAATGCTCTCTTCAAAATTAAGAGATGGGCAGGAGATGTATCTCAGTTAACAGGAAAGAGTACACAAGATCAATAGAAAAAAAGGGGGAGGGAGTGGGAAGCTGAGTTCTTGGTTTAAATATAGAATTTACTTTGGGTACTAGATTTATTGACTTTTAATTTCTAATACTATTTTGAGGAAGAGAGGAAGGAAAGAGAAGGATGTAGAGGGGAGGAGGGAGGAAGGGGAAAGGGAAGGAGAGAGAGAAAAAGAGGGAGAGGAAGGAAGGGAAGCAGGGATGGAGAGAGATTAAATTTACATAGTTATTTATTCTGGGTCCAGGGAGAGGTCAAGATGTTTAAGAGATCATTTGATCACCCCTGCCTTCCAACTGTTAGCCCTGCACTTTAATATTGCCTTTTTCATTCTCATCACAGTTGAGTCATCTCAAAGGACTCAGTGTACCAGGTCCATGCTTCCCCATGTCCATGTGGCATGTCAGGCTCAAAATGGACTCTTCTATATCCTCTCTATTCTGACATTTCTGGTATCTTCAAATGACTGCTAACCTTCCTCATTGTAGAAGGAGAAAGAAAGCAAGAGAAGGGTTAAGAAATAATTCCAACTTATGGCTCTCTAACTTCTATAACTACTTCCCTAAGGTTGGCCAAGTCAATGTTTGTCCAGGATAGGGGTCATCTATCCTGGGAGGATAGAATTTTTCCCAGGCACCTCAATGCCCACTTTATCCTGAAAAAAGTTTGCATAATATTATTATTTGCTTACTAACAGGAGGTAATGGGGCAAGTTGGAAAGAGGGGCCCTGGGAAATAAAGAGACTTTGGAGAAAAGAAACAAATGAAAAACTAGACAACGAAAGACTCTCTGAGGATAGTTTCTCCTGGGTTCTACTACCTTGGATTTCACTTTTCTTAGAAGTTTCCTAACATCGGCGGGTAAGTTCCTTAAAAAGTAAGCATTTTTATACTCTTTTAACAGCTAAGCATACCCTGTCACTATGTTAGTTAGGGAAAAACATATTTCAGAAACCAGGAAGTCCAGGTAGGTCTGGAAGGATGGTCTTTCTGAAAGTCCAAAATTCCTGATCCCATTCTGACAGTGTTGAGCATTGTAGGAGATCTGAAGACCTCTCATTGGATTGTATAGCAATACCCTACCCCAGTGCAGCCCATGACTGTTCCAACCTTGCTGAGAGGTGGAGAATCTGTCCCCTTGCCTTCCTCCCACAGTCAAGAAAACCTGACTGGGTCACACAGGGCAGCACCTGTGGATGGGAACGGCTATTTGAGCCTGTGGTAGGAGGAGGGGCAGAGGGCCCAGTAAAGGCCAGGCTCTGGGTAGGAGGTGGCAGAGCAAAAAGTGTTGTAGATTAAGATAAATGTCGGGATCTAGTAGCAGTGGTCTGAATAGTCTCTACTAGAGAAATGGAAAACAGAGAGGCTTCAGCAAGGGAAGGTCATCTCATAGTATGTTCAAGATTTACTTTTACGGAAAAGAGAATCCAAGATGGCAGCATAGGTAAACACCTACACTGCTGCCTCGCACAAAAATTTCAAAACTACAACTAAAAGACAGAATGGACATCATCCAGAACCACAGGAAAGCTGGCTGAGTGGAAGTTCTACAACTAGAAGGAAAGAGAGGGGCTCACAGAGACCCAGAGGAGCTGTAAAAAAGCTGAGGTACGGAGACACGCGCATGGAGAGAGCGGGTGCCGGAGAACCTGGCTGGCTTTCTCTGACAGGAGGGAGACGGAGACTCTCAAAGGCATTGAACCCCTTGTCCTACGACACTAAACACCAGATCCAGCCAAAACTCATTCAGGAGGAGTTTGGACTGTGAAGGGGGAGAAGTGCATGGAAATTTAGGGGAGTCGCAAAAGATCAAAAGTCTGGTGGCGCACACAGCACTGCACACAGAGGACTGACTGCTGATTGTGCCGCTGGCTTTCACAAGTGGGCGGGAGACAGACCCTCACAACTGTGCCACTTCTAACTCCACTAAACCCCAGTTTCGGGCGAAACCCTGGGGACCCAGACTCATGTGGTCCCAGAGCATAGGGGAGACGGAGGGGCAGCAGTCTAGAGGCACTGCAAGAGAGCGGGCGCACAGGGACCGCTCCAGCAATTACCTAGTCACATGAGACTCAGGGGCCGTGGAGGGCAGGGCCTACTGGAAGGCAAGGTGGTCCTTTAAGCCCTGAGACTCCACCCATCCCAAGCTCAACAGAGAGGCTTCTGCGGTTTTGCAAGTCTGGTATCATAAGGCTGAATCCAACACAGAAGTTCTCCCAGCATAGTGGAAATGCTGAGACAAGGGAAGGGATCACAAACAAAAGAAATGGAGGGAAACAGATGACTGGATATAGAGTTCAACACCACACTTATAAGGTTTTTCAAGAATATCCTAGAAAAGTTGGATAAAGTTAGCAAGAGCCAAGAGAAGATGAAAAAGGACCAAGTAGAGATGCAAAAGATCCAACTAGAGATGCAAAAGGACCAACTAGAGATGAAAAAGGACTAACTAGAAATTAAACATACACTGACTGAAATAAAAAATATTATACAGAGACCTAACAGCAGACTAGAGGAAAGCAAGAATTGAGTCAAAATTTGAAATATAAAGAATCAGAAAACACTCAACTGGAAAAGCAAGAAGAGAAAAGAATCCAAAAATGTGAAGATAATGTAAGGAGCCTCTTGGATAGCTTCAAGTGTATCAACATCAGAATTGTGGGGGTGCCAGAAGAAGAGAGAGATCAAGATACTGAAAACCTATTTAAAGAAATAATGACTGAAAACTTCCCACATCTGGTGAAAGAAATAGACTTACAAGTCCAGGAAGCACTCAGAACCCCATATAAAAGGAATGCAAAGAGAACTACACCAAGACACATCATAATTAAAATACCAAGAGCAAAAGACAAAGAGAGAATATTAAAAGCAGCAAGAGAAAAACAGTTCATTACCTACAAGGGAGCACCCATACGACTGTCAGCTGATTTCTCAACAGAAACGATGCAGGCCAGACAGGAGTGGCAAGAAATATTCAAAGTGATGAAGAGCAAGAACCTACAACCAAGATTACTCTATCCAGCAAAGCTATCATTTAGAATTGAAGGGCAGATAAAGAGCTTCATAGATAAGAAAAAGCTAAAGGAGTTCATCAGCTCCAAACCAGTATTATATGAAATGCTGAAAGGTACTCTTTAAGAAGAGGAAGAAGAAAAAGGTAAAAGACAAAAAAATTATGAACAACAAATACATATCTATCAACAAGTGAATCTAAAAATTAAGTGAATTAAAAATTTGATCAACAGAATAAACTGATGAATATAATAGAATCAGGAGCACAGAAAGGGAGTGTACTGATAATTCTCAGGTGGAAAGGGTGAGGGGTGTACAGGGAGAGACTGGACAAAATTCATACACCTATGGATGAGGTCAACGGGAGGGAGGTAAGGCTAGAGGGAGGGGTGGGAGCCGGGTGGAGGGGAGCTATGGAGGGGGAAAAAGAGAAACAAATGTAATAATCTGAATAATAAAGATTTAATTAAAAAAAAAGATTTACGAGAAACAGGATAGCATCGAGAAAATCTGGATTAGAGTAGACAAACCATCTTGTGCAGGCACAGTTGGCATTATATAGTATAGACCCACATAGTTTTGGGATTAGCCAATGTCGTTCTGAGTGGCAGATCATGAACAAACTGTTTAACCTCCTCATGGAATCTAATGGGGAAAGTCCATCCATGAGGAAGGAGGAGGCCAACAGACACTCTAGTCCTGGTCCTTCCTATTCACAGTGCCTGGTCGATATCTTCTGACCGTAGCACTTTATAAACAACCCAGTAGATGTTGAAGATGAGGAAAGTAAAGGGAAGACAGCCTGAGAGATGGTGTCAATCCTCTTGGCTTGGTTCTCATAGAGTTTTCCATGGTTTCTCTCTTCCTTAGAAGAGGGGCTGGAGGCTGGGGGCTATACATGCTAGAACCTTCCATTGGACCTCCGTCTCTTGCCTACAGGAAGTGGCCCAGGCCATAGCCATGGAAATAGAAGCGACTTTCCTGGATGATATCTTCCTCCTAGAATTACATGAAAGCAAAGGCACAACTCTAAGGCAGAAAGATAGAGAGCCGTCCATACAAATATCCCACAGGTGAGGCTATGCAGACAAGGTGTCTAGATCACTGCTACTAGATCCTGACATTTATTATCTTAATCTGCACCATTCTTTGCTCTGCTACCTCTCACCCAGAGCCTGGCCTTCACTGTACCCTCTGCCTTTCCTCCTACCACAGACTCAAATAATTAGCCTTTCCCATCTGCAGGCCCTTTTGCATGCTTTTTTTAAATGACCACAAAACTACTTATGAGATACATATATGCTAAATATCATATGTTATGATTTCATTTCCATTTGCAGATAAGCCCCAAGCTGCTTTTTAAAAAATGCATAACATCATTTAGAGCCATCTAAAAGCTAGTGAAGTACCAATTCAGTGGGAGGAACATTTCAATGTTATCTTTGACTGATAATAAATAGAACAAAAAAAATGAAAACTTCAGAAAGCACAGTTGAGAATTTTAGACTTGGTGAACTTGAATTCAATGACTTTTCAGAGCTACAGAATTCTCCATTTACATGCTATCTTTTAAAAATTGTTTATCTCCACTCAAAGATGAAAATTCCAAAAATTTTAAATAACCTAGTGAGTTATCCAAATGAGAGTAAAACGGATTACTCTATTGCAGATACATGTATTTCTCTGCAAATCAGCTGATTTCGACATAGGGATCAGTACATCTAGGGTAACATTTGTTACCCAGTACACATTCCTTTCATCTGTGCTACATGCATTATGAGGAACACATTAACATTGAGGAAGTGAATTTTATATAAGCACTAAGTAATGTAGCAGACTATGCGAAGTTCATTTATCTAATCTTCAGCTGACAACTTTGCATAGTTATAACACAGCTGAGAACCAGGAAGTAAGGACAGAATTCTAGAGTTAGAAGTAGAGCTAGAGAGAAATAGATAGAGAATGGGAGAGAGAGAGGAGAGAAGGAGGGAGGGGTGGGAGAGAAAGAGAGAGAGAGAGAGAGAGAGAGAGAGAGAGAGAGAAAGATACAAAACTGCATGATCAATAGAGAGAGCTTTACTCATATAAGCCTTTCAGGCTCCCCACTCAGATTCTATTTACTCTTTGTTTATATACAACTCAAACACGCCTAATTTTGTCTACTTCTAAAGGACACACTATCATCCGAAATGATAGTTCACAGCTTGGAAATTAGACAGAAGACAAGTAAATATACACCAGAACCTAGAAATACTTCACTCAAAGATGGTTATAATTTTTAAGAGTATTGATGTTTACAAGAGTAAAAGCTTCAGCTAAGAAAATACCTGAAGTGAAATGCCCTCTTGTGACAATGATGCCAACTACATTCTTGATTTGCCAAGGACTGAAGGCTTTCTGAGACTGGGGAATTTCAGTGCTAAAACAGAATAAGAAATATGCCTGTTGAATGGATGTGACATAGATATACAGTGGTACCTCGAGATATGAGTGCCCTAAAATATGAGATTTTTGAGATACGAGCCATCGAGCGAGCAATTTTTGCTTTGAAATACGAGCAACATTTGAGATAGGAGTAATCGCGAAGATCGGCCGGCTGCACACGACCCACCGGTTTACCGAGACTCGAGCGTCTCATAGTTTCCCACACCTCAAGGTTATGGAACGAATTAAACTCGTATCTCGAGGTACCACTGTACATAAAATGTGAATAAAGTAGATTTTTATGCATGCTGTGCAATTAGACGGACATCATAGGGTTCTTATAATGGGACCTCTGAAGTTGTGAAAACATATTGTAAAGTGGCTTCATAGATGAGATGTTGGTCTGTTGAGTCCCAGTGACCCTTAATTATTATATCACTAGAAGGCCTAACCTATCATCAGTCATCAGGGAAAGGGAAGCTCAAAGCAGAAATTCAACAATAGATCCCATGTCTTTTCCTGCTTTCTATGGGCTCATGGTACCAACTTGGGAAAAAGCATTAGTCCTGTTCACTTCTGTGTCCCCATGCCTAGCACAGTATCTGGCATCTAGTAGGCAACCAGTGAGTAGCAGTTGAATAAATGAATGATCTGATGAGCCACATGCTTCAGAATATAGGACAGGGAATGGATTTGTTCACATGGAGCCAGATCTTATTCAGTTACAAAGTCCTTGGCAGAAAAAAAATTACTCCTTGCTCCACTTCTGCACAATGTCCTCATGCTCTCAGCCTCTAGAAAGAGTAGCACCTTTAGCATAGGGAAGAATCTCTCTTACGTCTGCCCACAAGAGAGCTTTACTACCCAGTCATTGATTTTGCCAGGTTTTGTGGAGATAGTTGTTTGAGTAGTAGACCAGAGACAATTCACAACTGTGGTTTTGCTTTGGCCCTAGTTGTTGCAGGGGCCTTAGCTCTCTGCTCATTATTTATGTAACCTCAGTCACCAAAGTCCCTGGCTCACCTAACCTGTATTCTCAAATTCATTTCCACATTATTCCTACATGAGAGGTTGTACTGGACTCATTTTAGAAATGAAGAACCAGAGATAAACAAAATAATCCCCAAATAATTGAAAAATAAGGGGATAAATAAAAAAGATTTTCTATTTTGCTTTCCAGTTCAGATCCCTCAGATCCCCCATTCCTCACTGCTCATCTTGATCCCCTCAGCACCCCAGCAAGAAGATACAAGCATGAACTATATTTGTTTGCAAAAAGGTTTGAAAGAGAATTGAATCCAACGGCCATTTCTGCTTTTATAGATCTAATTATTTCCCCCTTTCTCCAATCACTGATAACAAAAGTAAATTTAAAGGGAAATATTTCCAAGGCTGAAAAATGCTATTTTACACAGGAGAGAAAATGTGGCTAATATAGAGTAAGTGGTTCTTGGCTTTAAGAAATTTTTAAAAATGTGTTACACCATTTGTAGTTGGGGGAGCAAAGAAAAATGATCTGAAATCCAAGGGTGGGGGTCCTGGATTGGGTATTATCTATTTATGCCCAGATCTGAAGTGTGTGTGTGTGTGTGTGTTGGGAGAGATAATGGAGACTTAAACACCACATTATTGCTTCCACAGTTATTGAAATAGAACATTTTTTGTTGTAGCTATATATAGGGGAGTAGGGATGGGGAACTAGAGAGGGAAGATATTCCAAAACCAACCTAGTAAGGGAATGCACAGTGTGGGAAGTGAGGTGTGGAGATGGGAAAGAGTGATAGGTATTGAATGATAGGTATTGAAGTGAAGATAAGAGATTAGAGAATAGAGGAGGATGCTGGGGAAGGGACAGAGGCAAGCAGCATTCTGGGGCCAAGTCCCTGAGAGGACTTGGCAATATTTTGAAATTTCTTCCATTTATCAAAGTATCCTATTGATAATAGCAAGGCCTCCTCTCTCTCCAGCTTGAAAAATAGCCCTCACCAGTCAGCCTACAAAGGTTGGTGAACTGGGTTAAATGGTACTGTGTCCAGAGCCTGGTGCTAGGCCACAGTGAGGTTATAAAAACAAGAGAGACAGACCCTTTCCTGTGACACAGACTAGCTGGGAAGATAAATCAGAAATGTATGGGAAAACGGTAACCTACTTTAGATAGTGACATGGAAGAAGACCATCATGCAATGGAGTTTGGTGGTTGAGGAGAGGTTAGAAAAGAATAGTATTAAGCCTGGAGTCGGTGAACAGCTGGCTGTCTCCTAGAATACACCTAAAATTCTCTTGGCTATGGGTTCCTTGAAAAGCATATGGGTTCCTTGAAAAGCATATGGATTATCTTCCTTCCCTTAAAAGGGCTTCTCTCAGATTAAAGACTGCTGCTTCTCCAGCAGGGCCCAGAGAAAGGTTCTAAAAATAGATAAACGCTGCATCAATTTTTCCAGCCAGCTCAGTGACTTCCAGGATCCCTGCTACCATTCCTATGGGATAGCAGTGGCTTTAGGAAACACAAAGTGGGCCATGGACTAATGATTTGGATTTTCAAGTTTTATTTACATTAATAGTAAGCCCATCCAACTTTCAGGCAGGATCCATGAGCCTAAGTAGGGCGCAAGCTACTGGTGAAACTCATAATTGAGCACTGATTATGACAGACTCCATTATGAGATCAGGATCCACCTATATACAACCAGGGGGGGGATAGGCTGTGGGCAGTTCGGGGAAGGAGAGGTGAAGGGAAGGTGATGGGGCTAGTGTCAACCAGTAGCTCTACATTAACTGCAGCAGTCTTCTGTTGCTGGGGCACCCACACAGGCAATTTAGCTGGCAAAAGGAATCTGAAACTGTTTGGAAGCCTACTCTTCTTTTTCAAGGTAGGCATTGAGAAGGCATCAAGATAAAAATTCCTATAACAATAGGATTTTGGTAGCTGCAGGAAGGTTTGATTTAGCTAAGGAGGAGGTAGGAGCAGTTATATTAGAAAATAGTGCATCCTCTCACCCTTATGCCAAGTCTCTATATATTTTTTTATCCTTCAGCATGGGATAGAAATGGCTTATAGGTCTGTTGAAGAATGGGTCTTACTCAAAGAGATGCAGTTATGAATCATTCCACTAGAGGGAGAAATTCCCAGGGCCCAACTAAAGGATTAGAGCAGGGCAAGAATTGATAAATTCCTAAAAACTCATAGATGAGACAGGAGCCCTGCTTTCATCATGACATATGGTAGGTGTACCTCCTGAGCAGCTGAAGTGGGAGGTGGAGTGTTAAGAGGAGAGGAGCTTTAGTGCTAGAGTGTATCCAACAGGGGGTTCAGAACATCATTTTTCTCCTCCCTTCCCTCTTCCTCCTCCCCAGAGATAATGTGCTTTCCCCTCTAGCTTTTGAGCCCTCATACTAGGCAGAAAGCAATGAGTCAGAGCTTTAGACAGACAGGAACTCTGTGTGATGATTAAACCACCAGTATGTAGATCAGCAAAGCTTTCAGCTTTGTTCATACATTGGCACTTGTTTCTGTGAGAGTGGCTCAGGCATCTCTGTTACCAGGACAACGTACTTAACACCTATTGTCTGGGCAATGGGGGTAAACTGCCTCCATTGTTATGAGGGCAAGATCCTTACTCAATTTCCCCAGGTGATCACTCTATTGTAGAAGATATGGGGTTAGCAAACAAGAGTAAGAGAGAACAATTCATATCCAAAAACTCTGATGCATCCAATGAAGATCAAGGCAAAGAAATCCAACAACTAGAAGAGGCAAGTGATGGCTTCTCAATTCCAGCGTAGCTATAAGCGCCCTTTAAAAACCCTCCCCTAAAAGGCACCAAGGCTGGACTCTTGAATTCTTTTGCTTTGTTTGTTAATCCTCACCCAAAGATATTTTTCCATTTATTTTATTTTATTATTGATTTCAGAGAGGAAGGGAGAGGTAGAGAGAGACAAAAACATCAATGATGAGAATCACCAATCAGCTGCCTCTTGCATGCCCCCTATTGGGACTCAAGCCTGCAACTGATGCATGTGCCCCTGACCAGAATCAAACCCGGGACCCTTCAGTTTGCGGGTTGACTCTCTTTCCACTGAGCAAAACCAGCTAGGGCTTCCGTTGATTTTTTAAAGAGAGTAGAGGGGATGGAGAAGGGGAAAAGACAGAAAGAAAAAAACATTGATGTGAGAGAGACACATCAATTGGTTGCCTCCCACATGGAAAACTGACCAGGCCAGGGATCAAGTGTCCCAGAATTTATCTAAGGATGTAAGCACAGGTGGCCAAGAGTATCCTCTGCCAATAGAATGGACTTATATGGATGACTCAAGGCACTTATTAAATATTGGCAGAGCATAAATTACACAGGAGACAGACAGGCAATGCACGAATCACACGCTGTTTATTTACCAGAGTCCTGGTGGTTTCCAGACCTCGGCAGGCCACCCGGAGATCCACGCTGACAGACACACACACTGGACGTTGGACGTTGCAGCTGCAGCTCGGCGTCTTGTAGAGGCCTCGGCTTGTGGCTCACGGTTCGGACCCAGGGTCCACGGGCAGAGCTCAGAGTTCAGGCAGGATGCAGGAAGGGGAGCGGAGAGCGACCGTCTGTGGAGGAGCAGACAAGTGGCTCTAATCTCCTTTGGAGCTTGCTCTCTTTTATGTGCTCAAGCAGACATCTTCAGTGTGTCTTCAGTGTGTCTTATCAGCGGGTCCCAGGTGTTCTGCTATCTGGTCTTTACATGTGGGGTACAAACTTTTATATCTCTTACATGCACATCTCTTTAAGGACGTTCACACTTCATTCCACTCTCTAATATGTCACACCCAATTTCTTATTTTATATTTGTATTCTATCCTTATTATTATTACTATAACATCAAGCCTGCAACTAAGGTATGTGCCCTTGACCAGAATTGAACCTGGGACCCTTCAGTCCATTGGCCAACGCTCTATCCATTGAGCCAAACCTGCTAGAGCTATTGAATTCTTAATCAGTATATGACAACCTTGAGTACCTTTCTCTTGGGTGGAAGGAGAGACGGGAGCAACCATTACTAATTCTCAAAGCAATCTCATATAGATTAACTTGATAAGGTTCTAATACTGGCTAACATTTTTTCACTGTTTATGTGCCGAGCTCTGTGCCCATGCTCTTAATCACTCTAGTAGATTGTCCTATAGGCATTAGTGTTTCAATGGACGGATAGGGAAATGGAATCAAAGGGGTTAAAGTACTTAATTTATCTGTGACCACCCAGGGACTAGAATCCAGGGTTTCTGATTGCCTGTCTAGTCCTTGCAGCCCTAGGTTTGGTCTAGTTTGTGGGAAGAGTGGTAGGGAGAAAGGAGTCCTGAGGAGAAAATTGGCCCCTCCCTAATTATACACACCATGTGCTGGTGCCTCTGCCTTCTTGGAAGTCTTATAAATTCTTTATGCTGACAGGATACAAAATTCACAGCAGCGTACTCCAGCAGAGCAGTGAACACAAAGAGCAGGCACACAGCCATCCAGATGTCAATTGCCTTCACATAGG
Source organism: Lasiurus cinereus (assembly GCA_011751065.1). NCBI lineage: Eukaryota > Metazoa > Chordata > Mammalia > Chiroptera > Vespertilionidae > Lasiurus > Lasiurus cinereus. Next base: position 16,716,483 of record JAAGEH010000031.1, on the reverse strand, counting down.
ACACCTGTAACATCCATCAACAGAGCAGTCAATCTTTCTAGAGTTCTTCCATGGCCTATCCAATGGGTTGCCAGCCCATGTCAACAACCTGGTGTTCTTCAGTTTTATCTTAAATTTCTTCTGGTTTTTAAAGAAGCTTTCTACCATATGTTCCATTGTCTGAAGTCCTATGTCAGATTATCCTTCACCTCTCTACACTGTCCAACCTCCACTTCCATCTGCCTTTCCTCCCTACACCTCTCTCTTTCCTTCCTTTCCTCCCTCTCTTCTTCCCTCCCTCCCTCCCTCTTTCTCTCCCTCCCTCCCTTCCTTTCCTTCTCTCCTTCCTTCTTTTTGTACTTCTGACTCTGAGTATTCTTTTTATTCTTATATTCTTCTGATTCTTTTCTGTTTTTTGGTTAAACCTTACCGCAGTATATTTTTCCCCATTGATTTTTAGAGAGAGTGGAAGGGAGGGAGGGGAGAGAGAGAGGGAGAGAGAGAGAAAGAAACATTGATGTGAGAGAGACACATAGATTGGTTGCCTCCTGCATGCATCCAGACTGGGGCTTTGGATCAAATCTACAACCCAGGTATATGCCTTGACTGGTAATCAAACCTGTGACCTTTTGTTGTGTAGGCTGATGCTCTAACCACTGAACACACTGACAAAGGCATCTTCTGAGTTTTTTCTTTCAATAAGTAGCAACTAACATGAGTATTGCATTTGTTGGCCCTTCCCTCACTTTTATGTTCTAGAGTTCTCACAGCTATGGTGGTAATTAGTCAGGGTTGGTTATTCCCCTATGAGACATGTGAGGACACTTGAGGCCTAAGAGAAAAAGTCTTAGCCAAGATCACCCAATGAGAAGGCATAATCTTGGGGTTAGGGGTTCTGAGCTTTTGATTCAGTGGCACTGCCATTTACCTAGGCCAAAGTCTCACTATCATATTAGGAGTTCCTCCCTTTTCCTCCTCCACCCCTGTTCTTCCCTTGACCCTGTGGTTTTTCCTCCAGCTCTTTGTGAGAGTCCCCTGCTAAGGAATTGAGCTCAGTTGCAAGTTGGGGCCTCATATCCCACATGGGATAGCAGAACAGGGAAGGGATCCTAAGAGAGTGCTACCCACTCCTGGCTATGGAAACTTCTCTGTTTCCATACCCTATCCAGTCCTTAGTGTTGTTCCCTCTCTACCTGCTTTGGAAACCCTTAAGTACTTTTCTCTCTTGTTTCCCTTGTGAATAATGAATACTCACTTCTGGAACAGAGTTGTGGCTGAGTGGGACCAAGAGAAGATTCAGAACTCAAGTTTATTAAGTCAGACTTGTAAAGGTTTACCTCCTCGACTAGATTGACTCCCTACATAGTTTTGAGCAGCTTCGCTCAGCCTAGAGGGGTTCCTAGCAAGAACAGAATTGATGACAGACAACTTCTTTCACCAACTTCTGCTATGTTGGACAGTGAAGGTACTGCAGACTCCAGTAAAGAATAGGTCTCACTGGATAAACTTTCCATCTTCGTGGTTCTAAACTTGGGCATTTGGCAATATTTGGAAACAGTTTTGGTTGTACAATTTTTGGGTGGGTGGTGGCTACTGGCATCTAGTGGGTAGGGGCCAGGGACACTGCTAAACATCATACAATGCACAGGTCTCTCTACCCTGAATCCCCTTCACACACACACCAAGGAATTATCTGGCCGAAAATGGCAAGGGTACTAAGGTTGAGAAACCCTGCTCTGCCTCTTTTAGGGGCATTCCACTGAGGTGGGTGGTAGTGGTGGGTTGCTAAGCAACCTTGATTAAGCATTCTTTTATTTCCATTTTGCCGCCTACTACTATGAGGGCATCCTCTTTAATTCTCTATCTCCAAGTCCCACTGTGCCCCTATGGATGACTAGTAACTGCTGTAAAGATTAGCAATGAGGTAATGATAAGTAAGGTCTCTAAAGGGCATTGGATCATCAAAAAAGGAAAGGACATTTTAGGCAGCAGGAAGAGTCTTGTTAAGGTTGAGTTTGTCAGTACTATATCTTAAATATCTCTGGAATCCATCCACTCACTATCCTAGCTCATCTGAAGGACTGCAACAATTTCCTAAATGGTCTCGTGCATTTATGCTTGCCATCTCCAATCTGTTCCCAAAACAGTAGCTAGAGTTTTGTTTTCGAAATGTAAATGTGATTATATCACTCCCCTGCTACCAATCATTCATTAGCTCTTCAGTACCCTTACAATATAGTCTGTACTTCCCATAGTGTAACATCTTAGTTACCTCTGCCTGCTTTTTCAGTTCCATCTTATCTCTTGCAGTCTATGATCCTGCCATGGTGAACTATTTCAGTAGTTTCCCCAGGAGACAGTATCTTCCTGTCTCTCTTACCTCAATAACTTTTACTTTACTATTCACTTCAGATACCACATCCTTTGGGAAGCCTTTCCTAAACATTCCAGTCTGGATTGGTTACCTCTGCTCTATGTGCGCAGGTTACTTACAATTTCTTAGTACCTGTATCTGTCAAATACAACTGGCCATTTCCTTCACTAGACTGAATTCTTGGATGGCAGGGACTATTTCTATCATATCCACTGTTCAATCCCAGTGCCTAGCTGAGTGCCTGGCACATAGTAAATATTTTTTGAAAGGATGGGTGGGTGGATGAATGAATGGATGGTTTAGCAATATATTTTTCTGTACTGGCTTCTCTTTCCTGTTTTTGCCCTCCTCACTACTACCTACTCCAAGAACTATGGACCATTTAGATTGCAGGATATTGAGAAAATTGGGTCACTTCTCCAACTGCTGTGGCTTTAGGTCTAATCTTTCAGTCCCTGGTAGAATATTCCATTTAGCCTTTCCATTCTATACTGAGCCAACTGGTGTGTATATATCAAGGCTGGCAAGGAGACAGAGATCAATGCCTTTGGGACCCCCATATGGCAATGAAGAAATGGTTTCCTGGGGACATCAGTAATGATTATCCCAGCTGAGTTCCTTCACAATATGAGCCTCTGCTTCTCTCATCCTCCACACTAGAGTTGTACTGGGGTGGGGTTGGTGTGGTTTTCAGAAGCCCCTGACCTGGCCCCACCTCTTTCCTTGGCGCTTTCACCAAATTTAATGTTGCATACACTCAAGAATGAGCAGAAGCTCCCTGATTTAATCAGTCCCTTGTTCTGTGGGACTGGTCAGTGAAACTTTTGTTTGGGATGCATGCCTTCATATTTTGCTTACTGGATAATAGGTCAACAAAAAGGTCATCAAAACCTACTGAGAGGGCGAGAAAGAATGACTTAGAGAAGAATCTCTTTGTGTGGCTGTGGCAGTAAAATAGGACAGGGTTCTTAGGTCTGAACTACTTTTCTGCCTCTAGTCTTCATGCAAGCCCATTAGCACAAAATGGCCATAATAGTCCCTCCTTAATACCCCTGACCATTTAGAAAACATAATCATAGGAAAAGATCTTTGACAATTTCCCCTGGGACACTAATCTGAACTTTGTCATCAATTATTCCTAAAGGTGTTGGACCACCTCAAAGATTTCCTGGTATCTTAAAAATGATTGGGATCATCACTAGCTGCTTTAGCTCTAGGTCTACCACTCAGTTATTTCTACCCTGACACCTAATAATTACAATAATAGCTAGCATTTATTGAGTGCTTACTATTTGCCAAACACTCTTCTGTGTTAATACATTGTCTTACTTATTTTTTTTGTAATAACCCTCTAGAAGAGGTAATACTCTTTTTTCACCTTTGTTTTTGGAAGAGGTAATATTCTTATTCCCATATTACAGGAGAGGAGATTGAAAGGTTTAGAAATTTTTCCTAAGGTCACCATTAGTAAATGATAAGGCTGGGACTTAAGCCTAAATATACCTGACACTCTTTCTCTTAACCACTACTCACCCTCATTTAGCAAATTGGTAAATTTACTAGGGATGTCCAGATTACCCCCTGTTTACGTCCTCAGTAAACTTCTTAGGAATGAGCACTAGGAGATGAGAGATCACAGGTCCTGGTTCCCATCAAATCAGAACAAGAGGGAATATGTTCATTGTAAAATCTACTGTTGATTTTGCTTCCCATGATTTCTCTGTGGCCTAGTACAGTGTCTGGTACATAGTATATGCTCAATAAATATTTATAGAATGGATGGGCTTTCTCCCTGTTTTTTCAGACTTGCTGACCATAGGACTTTGAGGTGACCTCTAAATTCCATATATGAAGACACAAGGCAGGTAGAACCTAGCCCAGTCCCATCAGTACAAATCTTTAGCATAATCAAAACATCACCAGGCACTAGATGAGTAGAGTCCACTGACTTTAATCACTATTTGCTACCTCAACTTTTTCTCACCCCAAAAGAACAGACATTGTCTCTAGAGCTCTTTGTAATAGTATCTGATTTCTGACACAGTAAGAGACAGCTGTTGGTTTAAAATGCTTATAGTTCTTTGTTTCTTGTGGGCCATGACCTTGAGAAGGTCATTCTGTATGGGCTGGCTGTATTATCCTCATCTGTACCATGGGGGAGGGAAACTTTCTACTTGCTAAGGGTCTTTTCATCTTAGACATGGTAGTATTTCCTGGTGAAAGTCAAAGTAAACCAGGCACTGTCTCTATCTGTTCTCTAGCCAGACAGCATCCATGACCCCAGCTTCCACACTGTTAGCCATATGTTATGGGGGAAGAGAAGGCAGCCACATGCTCTTGCTCAATGGCTCTTCTCTACCTTAAATCCAAGGAAAATAGTTAGCAGGTAGGATTTGAGATGAATGAGAAACAGGGAGCTCTATGGCAAGCAAGTTCTATTGCATGTCTTTTCACCTTTGGCAAAGAAGCTCGGGAGCCAGAGCTCTGAGTGGTCATAGTGAGCACGGTGGTGATGCCTAGGCCCACATGGGCAGGTGCAGCATCCATGTTGATCCAGAAGGAAACCCAGGACAGGATGACAATAAGTAGGCTGGGTATGTACATCTGAATCAGATAGTAGCCCATCTGCCGTTCCAGGTGAAACTTTACCTCCATGCAGGTGAATTTCCCTGCAAGGAAAGAGGTGAGGTATGCGGCTCTGGTCCCCAGCCTGCAGCTGAGCCTAAAAGGTAGGACTAGGGCAATCTTATCTCTGAGGGCTAGTCTCTGGGTTCCTCAGCTGGACCAATATATGAGTCTTCAAAATGGTCCCAGGGAGTGCCAAATATGTTTTGAGGAAGCTCTCAGAGCAGCCATCAAGGACTTGACCTCCTTCTCGCAGCATTTTAGTTTCCAGCAGAAGGCCTTCCTTAGAGTAGAAGGGCTCCAGAGCCAGACTGCCTAGGCTTGAATTCTGAATCTTCCATTTACTAGTTATGTGACCTCAGGGAAAACACCGAACCTTTTTGAGTTTCAGTTTCCTTGCTTACAAAACAGAGTGCTGACAATATCAACTTTATCACTGGACTATTTTGGGAATTAAATGAGATCATGTATTTTCAGTGTTGAGTATATAGGTAGCTGGTACTATCATCATTATTAAGAAAACAATGAGCTTAGACTCCACTCAAATCTCAGCAGCCTTGTTTGGGCTTGCTGGTACCCTAGAAACTCTCTAACAACAATGATTCACTGAAATAAACACTGTCTATGTCTTAAGCAAGTGAGAGCAGCGGAATAGCAAACATCTGGAAACAATGTCCAAGAAAGACCAGCTGTGGGCAGCATGCAGCGGGTTGGTTCCTATGCATCAGGAAGCAGCATTCTAGTCTACCAACAAAAGTGCATTGGCTCCAGGCACATGTATCAATGCTTTGCCTCCTCTGCCAGCCGTCTTTACTTTGCTTTGCTTCCCACACACTGAGGCTAAGAAAACACTAGCTCAGAGCTTCTCTTAAAGGCAGAGGTTCAGAATAACCAAAGCAAAAAGCAGAGGATGTGTATATTGGTTATTTTATTCTGGCTTAGGCTTGCTGATATCAGGTTTGTCTGATTCCTCAAGGCTGGTAATTTAATGAGTGATTGATTATGACTTTGACATGCTGTGTGATGCTGTGATCTCCTACTGCTCCCCTAGTCCACCCCACCTCACTCTAGGCTTCTTGCCATGACATGCCTTTGCTAGGTATCCATATTTTCTTTCCTTTTTTTTTGTTTTGTTATAGCAGTTTTGTTTGTAATGCAGAATTCACTCTTGTTTAGTACAGAAAAAAACTGAGAAGTAGAGAAGGAATAATAATATTCATAAGCTGACAAGTCACTACTAAGTACTCTGATTTTATTAAGTTCGTCTTGTTTAAATCCCATATGAACTCTTTAGGGCAGGAAAATATTATTTTTCATTTTACAGATAGAAATACTGAGGCTTGAAGAGATAAAGTTATGCTTTTTAAGGGTACCCACTGGTAAATGGTGGAGCCAGAGCTCAAGCTCTGCTTTGACTCCAAAGTTCTTGCTCTTATCTAAATATAGTACATCACAATACTTTAAAAATATTTTGTGCTATTTCTTTCCAGAATTTTAAACCATGTGCTTTTGATTTTTTTTTACCACAATATATTATTCTGTGTATACAACTTTGAATCTAAGCCTTTTCCACTTGTACTTACCCTGTTGATATAAGCAACTTGCAAGCATCCTATTAAATATCTGGATAATACCATGCAAGCAGAGGCACTATGTAATTTACTTAACCTCTGTCCTATTGGTGGATATTTACAACAATTCCATGTTTCTGCTAGGATAAACAGTGACCCAGGAGCCTTCTTGGGATCTAAAGTCAATATATTTTAAAATATTTTCTTATAATAAATTCCAAGGAATGGGGATTCTTGTATCATCAGAGAGGAAAACATTTTTAGCTTCTAGATTAAAGTTTCTCAAAACATGCCCCCTGGACCACCTGCATCAGAATGCTCAGGATGGTTTGTTCAAATACAGACCAGAATCTCTGAGGGGTAGAGCACAGGAATCAATATTTGAATAGTCTCCCCAGGGGACTACATACAAATTGCTAGATTTCACCCCTAATAAAGGTTATACCAAATTCCACTCCCACCAGCATTTAAAAATGGCCCATTCCTCTCTTCACTACCCATTCAATGGTCCATTCCTCTCTTCACTATCCATACAGAAACTGACATATTCATAGGGTGGCACACCATAGGAGGTACCTAGGATCTTTCCTCTTCTCCCTGTGATGTCTATCTCAGGGTCATAAGTCTTAGCAGCCAAATTGCCAAGAGAATTGAGGAAGCAGCTGGGGCAGATGCTCTGGCAGCTTCTCTCTACTCCCTAACCCATATTTCACACCTGGGTAGACAAGCAAGTCCAAGAGAGTTCAGCAGCACTGTCAGTAGTAGAAGGTGTGGACCAGAAGCTGGCAAGTGCCCTGAGGTCTATTCCCTCCTGGTTCATCCCAGTCATTGACTACTTCCAGATGTATCTTCACCACCTTCCCCATGAAGTTGACCCCAAGACAGGTGGAACACTTCCATTCAGTGGCACAGGCCCATTTTCTCTGTAGTATGTGACAGGGACAAGAACATGGGCTTTGGAATTAGATCAATCTGAATTTGAATTCTCAATCAGCTGTGTGATTTGAGCAATTGATTTAACTTCTTGGAACCTCAGTTTGCCCTTTCAGAAAAATGGGGCTGATAACCTCTACCATAATGAAATGAGGAATCTAAAGCATTTAACACTATATCTGACATAGAGTGAACCTCCCATAGAAGTTGGCTGCCTTGCCCCCTTCCCTCCCATCTGGAGGCCCTCCTGTGACTTGGAGCCAGTGAAGATCCTGGGTTTTTACCTGTATTGTAGTGTTTGGTACAATACCCTAGATCCTTTTCATCTTGCAAGATAAACTGGGGCAGAGTCAGACCTTCAGCCACTTGGACAGCAGGGGCATCTTCCAGCCATTCAAACACGAGGTCATTCATGGTATACCCAACTGAAAGTGACAAAGATGGCAGAGGGTTGCAGATTGTGGTTGTTGAATAGGGATAGGGTGAGGGTTAGAACTGGCCAGAAAAAACAGATGAGGAGTAAGGCCTAGATTTTAGGAGCTCCATGTTCATCTTGGGAAGGGAAACTTTTCTGATGAGGTTACTTTGTCAATTGTCTCATAGGACCATCCTAAGTGGGCAAATCAGAAAGATTTCCAGCTTCTCTCCTACCTAGTTTTCAGGTATTGGAAAAGCCCAAAGAGAAATTATTCTGGCAGACCTAGAAAGCAGGTCAAAAGGTTGGAAAGATGACAAGAAACTTCCTGCCATATCTCAAACCCAGGGAAGTAAGCATGTCTACCAACCACATGTCTCAAGCAGAGCCAGCTTTAGAGCCAAGGCTTCTGCTACCTCACCCCAGGGAGGAGAGAACTGTTTATAAACTCTTAGCCTGAGGAAAATGGAGAGCTAACATCTGAACATGCCAAGTTGCTCACAGAGAGCTAGAAGTTTGTAAAGGCTCCTGCTACATCTATGACCATATTCACACATGTCAGATAGAAATGGAAGCAGAAACACCAAGGCTCACAAATGTCCAGAGTAGGGCCTTGACCCAGAGTAGCTTGTCATATTAGGAAAGTTACATCCCCTTCCATAAAATTCTTTACCTACTTTTTAGAATTGTGAGAGGGTATTGTGAACCTACTCATGAAATTGGTTTATGAACTCTAAAGAGCTGACCACATATGACACATTATAGCTGACAAACTTATTACATGCTGGAAATAGCTTAATGAGCCTTGTTCTCTTAGTGGGTGTCTACTGATCTCAAAGTCTCACCTTGCCCAGAAGATAGGGTGGCATACAATAGGAGGTACCTAGGATCTTTCCTCTTCACCCTGTAATGTCTAGGAGTGGACATAGGTGATAGTTCAATCTTGTCCTTTAGCTTCTCTGACTTTGCCACCCTGGGCACTGTCCTAAGCCTAGAACTGTCCTCTTCTACCACTCTACAAAAATTATCTGTGTTCATGAAGTATTCAGATTCAAAGAGTACCCCACTCCTGCCAACTCTGGCAGTTTTACAGGCATCTTGAATGTCTTAACTCAGGAGGAGTTGAAGTAGAATCACTTCAGGCACTGTGAGAAGGAATGTATTTTGGGCAGAGGAAGTGCCCCTTAAATGGCCCCTCATAACAAGCATAAGGAAATTTGTATATAAGGTGGGCCTTCCCATTCCAGCCCCATGGAACAGCCAGGTCAGCAAATTGTGTGGGAATGGACAAACACACTGGGTTGGGTGTTAGTGAGCCCTGGCTTCTAGTCTCATCTATGTCAAGAATTATGTGTGTTTGGCAATCTCCCTCTCAACTCTGGGATGCCCTTTTCCTGTCTGGAATATCATGAGATGGAATTAACTAGCTGGGCTCCCAAGCCTTACTCTGTGACTCTATGGATACTTACAGCTCTCCAGCTGCATTGTGCAGGTCTGGATGTCCATGGGGAAGTTCATGAGGTCCATTGGGCAGGACAAAATGAGGGTCAGCCTGGCAGGAACAGTAAGAAAGAAGTGACATTGGTTTACTGAGACCAAGCACAACACAGCGGACCCTCCTTCCACCCCTCAGATTCCACCTGGCTTTTCCTTTTGACTCAAACTCTCCCATATAACCTGATACTGTAGAGCACATTCCCATTCTTGAAGATGTGCAATAACTTGTTGTCTGTGGTCACCACATGGAAGTTGGCCCCTTTCTCATTGGCAAAGAACAGGTCTGGTTTCCAGATAGAAGGGTCAAGGTCCAGTGAGTCATCAGGATATTCTTGGTAGGCCAGTCATGGGTCGTGCCATTGCTGCTGCAAGAAGACATTTATTAGATAGTCCTGTGAAGGTGTAGATATGTGCTCATCTGAGGTAGTGATATTCCAGGGGCCCAGCAAACCATACATGGACAGGAGGGACATGAGATGGAAATGTTGAGATCACATCTCAGGAGCAATGGTCATTATCCACTGGAAATGGAGCCTGCCTTGGGTTGATATGGCAAGAATGGAAAGGTAAAAGACATTTATTAAGCACTTACTATTCACCAAATTGTCTGCTAAGTGCTTTATGTGTTTCATCTCATTTAAATTTCAAACCCACCCTGTGAGGCGGGTGTTATAATTACCCCCATGTTACAAATGAGAAAACTGAGACAGAGATTTAAGTAACCTGCCTAAGATCACACAGCTATTTGAGGTAGTCAGGATTTGAACATAAACTTTCTGATTCCAAAGCCTGTGTTCCGCAGCAAGCTACCTCCCACGCTGGACCATCTGCTGCTTACAATAATCTGCCTTTATCACTGAAACCAGAGACTGGGGAAAGAATTCTTCCCAGTGACCAACTTTACACATACCATGGCTTTAGCCATGACCATGAAACTGGAAGAGGACAACAGAGAGAGAAAAGGCTTGCTATCTAGAAGGCTTCACCCATTCACAGTAGAGTGGAAGTGGGAAACACAGAGACCTTACCATGGTAGTCTCAGTGATGGAACCAAAACTGTTGATGAAGATGTTGCAGGTCACATTCACTGGTGGGCCTAAGGGTAGCAAAGCACAGTCACATTGGCAGGGCATTCCATGTGGCAGGGAACAGGTTCCAGGATTCCCTCCCTGAGTTTAAGGCTAGAGCACTGCTAGGAGAGGGCAGTGCCCATAGGCAACAGGGAGGAGAAGCTCCTTCTGAATTATAAGAGATAGCCTTGTACCTCCAAATTTAGGCAATAGGAGCTATCTTGGCAGTGTCCCCCAAAAAGGTGAGGGGAGAGAGGGTTTTTTAGAATAAATGATTTTTACCTTTTTATTTTATTTTATTTTATTATTTTTTTTAATTTTTATTAATTTTTTATACATATCTCCCCATTGCCCCCCCTCCCTCCCAGGCGTACCCCGACCCCCCAGTGTCTGTGATCATTGGTTATGTTTATAAGCATGCATACAAGTCCTTTGATTGATCACTTCTTTAACTCACCTAACTTTAATCTTTCTGCTATAATTTCACAGTCTATTTGATGCTTTATGATTTTTGTCCTCCTGAGAATTATCAGTCTACTCCCTTTCTGTGCTCCTGATTCTATTATATTCACCAGTTTATTCTGTTGATCAGATTTTTAATTCACTTAATTTTTAGATTCACTTGTTGACAGATGTGTATTTGTTGTTCATAATTTTTTTGTCTTTTACCTTTTTCTTCTTCCTCTTCTAAAAGGGTACATTTCAGCATTTCATATAATACTGGTTTGGAGTTGATGAACTCCTTTAGCTTTTTCTTCTCTATGAAGGTCTTTATCTGCCCTTCAATTCTGAATGATAGCTTTGCTGGATAGATTATTCTTGGTTGTAGGTTCTTGTTGTTCATCACGTTGAATATTTCTTGCCACTCTCGTCTGGCCTGCATCGTTTCTGTTGAGAAATCAGCTAACAGTCGTATGGGTGCTCCCTTGTAGGTAATAAACTGTTTTTCTCTTGCTGCTTTTAATATTCTCTCTTTCTCTTTTGCTCTTGGCATTTTAATTATGATGTGTCTTGGTGTAGTCCTCTTTGGGTTCCTTTTCTTTGGGGTTCTGTGTGCTTCCTCGACTTGTAAGTCTATTTCTTTTACCAGATGTGGGAAGTTTTCAGTCATTATTTCTTTAAACAGGTTTTCAGTATCTTGCTCTCTCTCTTCTTCTGGCACCCCCACAATTCTGATGTTGGTACGCTTGAAGCTGTCCCAGAGGCTCCTTACATTATCTTCACATTTTTGGATTCTTTTCTCTTCTTGCTTTTCCAGTTGAATGTTTTCTGCTTCTTTATATTTCAAATTTTTGACTTGATCCTTGCCTTTCTCTAGTCTGCTGTTAGTACTCTGCATAATAGTTTTCATTTCAGTCAGTGTCTTTATCATCTTCTCTTGGGTCTCACTAAATTTATCCATCTTTTCTAGCATATTCTTGAAAAACCTTATAAGCGTGGTTTTGAACTCTATATCCAGTCGTTTTTTTTCCTCCATTTCTTTTGCTTGTAATCCCTTCCCTTGTCTCGGCATTTTCACTGTGCCGGGGAAACTTCTGTGCTGGATTCAGCCGCAGAAGCCTCTGCTGAGCTTGGGAGGGGTGGAGTCTCAGGGCTTAAGGGACCGCCTTGCCTTCCAGTCGGCCCCGCCCTCCACGGCCCCTGAGTCTCACGTGACTGGGTAATGGCTGGAGCGGTCCTTGTGCGCGCGCACCCGCAGCGCCTCCAACCGCTGCCTTTCCATCTCCCCTGCGAACCAGGACCACACGAGTCTAGGTCCCCAGGGTTTCGCCCAAAACGGGGGCCCAGTGGACTCAGAAGTGGCGCAGTTGGGAGGGTCTGTCTCCCGCCCACTCGCGAAAGCCAGCAGCACAATCAGCAATCCGTCCTCCGCGTGGTGCCGTGCGCGACCAGACCTCCGATCCTTTGCAACTCCCCTAAATTTCCGTGCACCTCTCCCTTTTCACAGTCCAAACTCCCCCCGAATGAGTTTCGGCTGGATCTGGGGTTTAGTGTTGTAAGATAAGGGGTTCAATGCCGTTGGGAGTCTCCGTTTCCCGCCCGCCAGAGAAAGCCAGCCAGGTACTCAGGCACCCGCTCTCTCAGCGCGCGTCTCCGTACCTCAGCTTTTTGCAGCTCCTCTGGGTCTCCGCGAGCCCCTCTCTTTCCCTCTAGTTGTAGAACTTCCACTCAGCCAGCTTTCGTGTGGTTCTGGATGATGTCCGTTCTGTCTTTTAGTTGTAGTTTTGAAATTGTTGTGCAAGGCAGCAGTATAGGTGTTTACCTATGCCGCCATCTTGGATTCTCTCCCGATTTTTACCTTTAAAATTGGGTCGAATCCTGGTATCATATCCAGATGTTTGCCCCATAAGCTTGTCAAGGAAATCAGAGGGCGGCATGGGCCGGGACCTCTTGGTCCCAGATTTGATTTCCTCTTTTGCCAAGGCCACCCTGGACAGGAGAGATAACATGTCTGAGGCCAGTTGTATTCTGCCTTTACCACAGACCCTCTCTTTTCCTATTCCTAATTACCTCTGGCTGATCTTCCCATCAAGCAGAAGGATGGGACAGAATGCATCTCTGGGTGCCACAGCCATAAACCAACATGGCAGCTCAGATAGGTCTAGAAAATGGCTTTCACATATATTAGATTTTTTACCATCACCATTCTCAGTGTAATGGAAGTGAGGACTATTATTTCAATTTTATACACGAGAAAACAGGCTTCCAAAAGAGGAGGGACTTGTGGGGCTATAAACTGGTGCAGCCACTATAAAAAACAGTATGGAGGTTCCTAAAAAATTAAAAGTGGAATTACCATATGAGCCATCAGTTCCACTTCTGGGTATTAATCCAAAGAAAACAAACACTCATTTGAAGAAAGAGATATTTAGCCTTATATTTATTGCAGCATTATTTGCAATAGCTAAGATATGGAAGAAATCTAGATGAACATGGATAGATGAATGGATAAAGATTCACACTGGAATATCACACAGCAATAAAAAGGAATGAAATCTTGCCATTTGAGACAACATGGATGGACCTAGAGGATATTATGCTAAGTGAAATAAATCAGAAAAAGCAAGTACTGTATAATCTCACTTATATGTAGAATATAAAACAAACAAACTGAAAGATGAATGGCTTGCCCCAAATTTCACAGCTGGTGAGTGACAGGATCAGGACTCAAACCTAAGGCGCATCCAGCATTCTATTTCTTTTTAATTTTTTAAAATTTCTTTATTGATTAAGGCATTATATGTGTCCTCATCCTCCCATTATCCCCCACCCCCAACTCATGCCCTTACTCCCCTTTTGTCTGTATCCCAGCATTCTCTTTCTGAAGATGCCTTGAATGCACTCAAAGAAGAGTGACCATTCACTGGAAATACTAGTAATGAGGCCATGGCAACATTTTGCCTACCTGACCTAGCAAAGGATTGGAAGGGCTCAAGGATAATAGCATCCCTGAGAGTTGGTTTCAGTTTTTTTGGCCTTCATGCTGAGCCACTCAGGCTGTACAACCTAGCTTCTGGAGAGGGAGGCTTGGCTTCTGGTATTTACTCTAACAGGAAACTGTTTTGAGATGGATCCATTTCAAGATTGTGACAACTGCAGGCAGGTAAAAGATACTTTAGCAATAAAACAGGTGCGGAAGCAGGGCTCTAGGAGAATGGGAAAGCCTCCCAGTAGGGAGGCTATGCTGAGAGGGTCAACTACTATCTTTTCCCTCTAACAGCTTGATTTTGAAAAAGGAGCCAGTGTGCTTTGGCCTAAGCCAGAGGCCATCCCTTTTTTCCCTTGACAAATTTCCTTCTAAGAGCAGCAAATACTCTTCCACATGCCAGCTTTTCTGTTTACTAGCCAACAGCTAGAGAAGGGACCAGAACCTCAGGAAAGCCTGAGGGTAAGGGTAGGGCTCAAGGCCTGAGCTTAGGCTGGGCTCCTGGATGGAACTTTTGCCTCCTGCTTCTGCCATCATCACTGCTCCAGGCCTAGAGCTAGCTCCTCCACTGCTGCACTGTGCGGTTCTTCTGGGTCCTAGTCTCCTTTGAGCTCTTCTTTCCCAATAACTCTATACACAGTGATGGGTACAACAATAAAAATAGCTAAGGCACCATACTAAATATTTTGCTCACCTTATCTAGTTTAGTTCTCACACCAATTGTCTCAATAAGTACTATTGTTATCTCCATTATATAGATAATGAAACTGAATACCAGCAAGGTGAAGCCACTTGTTCACAATCAGAAAGCTAATAAATGGTAAAGTTAAAACTCAAACCCAGAGCTATTGACTTCAAAACTAAATACATCTACCACAATATTATGATGCAAGCAGGTCAGGGTGGGCTGCCAAGGAACCAGAGTGGCAGAAGACCAGTGGCAGCTATACCCTGACTACCTAAAATCCTGCCTCCTTGAATCCCCTGAGTGGGAGGAAGCCCTTACTCTGACACAGAGGCCACCTTTGCCCCAAGCAGGGGCTGAGAGAGCAGGTGGCCTAAGGATACTGAACATCTGAGAAGGCTGGTGGTGTTGCAAAAGTAAGCAGAAGTCCACGGCTTCACCACAGGCTGTTCACACAAGCCAGGTGCTGCTTTTGGACACCAGCCATCTGCCTGCTGGCAGGCTACAGGGCCCTGCACATGGAGTAGCCAGACCCTTGCCACCCTCCTCAGCCCCACTCAAGGTCACAACTCCCACCAGGACCCTGGCACAAGGTTTGGTATTCACTGTCTTGGGCTCTAATCACTGTTTTAGCCCCTTTATTTTGGGGTTACCTTGTCTGTGGACCCGAGAGCAGAGTTACTGTGTATAGCCATTCCTTCCTCCCTTTCATTCCTGGGAAGACCCAAATGGCAGATGGGGAAGGTTCAAAGCTGAAAATCTTGCTCATGCAAGGCCCTGCAGTGGGATAAGAAGAGAACTCTGATCTGCTCCTGGGTATCTGAGTGACCTTGGACAGGTAATATACTCTCTCTAAGCCTTAGTTTCCATATGTACAATAAAGAAGTTGGACTCAAGACTTGCTAAGGGCCTGCCTTGCTTTAATTACTCAAGCAGGAATGCTGCCACTGAAGCTTGGGCCTCGAGGTAGCCTCCCCTCCCCTCCAGAAGGTCCAGCAAGGCCCAGATGGGTGCCCACTTCTGCCTCATCCTCCTATCAACTCCAACTGAGTTGCCATTCCACGTTGGGCTGTTTTTCACTCTTAAGGAATTTAAGCCTCCCCCCCCTCGCCCGCCCCCATATTGCATCCCTGTCTTCTAGCCAGTCAACATGTCTGCAAGCAGTAACTCAGGACTCTCCTCAGAGGCAAGCAGTCCTGGTGTTTCCTGAATTAAGAGGAGGATAATAGTACTGCAGTGGCCCTCACCACCCCCTCCACTTTGGGAGGTACCGTTCTTATGACCAGTTCAGCCTAAGCACATCCCATTTACCTAGACTGTCTCCTGGTCTAATGAGAAGTGGGAATGGGTTGGGGGACATTTATAGGAAACCTAAACATGTCTTGCTTCCAAGACAGGGAATGACTCACACTTAGTGCCCACCCAGGGACAATGAACAACCATGTGCACAGGCAGGGTGACTGCAGAAAGTTGAGGTTTGGTCAGCCTAGATTCATTCTGATGTTGTTTAGAGCAAACCCTTGCTACGCAGAGTCTCTTGGGTAGGCAGCTAGCAGATATTGGTGTCATTTTTAGGGATCTGAGCAGTGTAGGGGGTTAGGATTGGATGACAGGACAGATGGCCTCTGTTCTGCGGCTTAGATATCTAGCTCCTCCCCAGGCCCAGAAAACTCCCACCCATGTAGAAGCCTTCTTATCAGCTCCAGGGCCTTTACTTACTTCATGAAAGGCTCCTGGATTCTGATTGGGAGAATGTGTGTCTTCCCCTGGAGCCCTGAAGAATGTGGGGTTTTTGCAAACTTAGAAAGAAAACCAAACTGTGACAAATGCCCCTGCTGACCCCGGCCAGTTTGCATGCACCTCCTCCTTACCCCCACTCAGCTCACCTGAGGAGGACCTGCCCTGGCAGGGTCCAGAGGAAAAGGAGATGGTTGCAGGAATTCGAGTTGTCATTCTGCAGGGACCCTGGAGAACCCTTTCTCAGCCTGGTTGCCAAGATGAGAGGGGATATCCTGAGGGGACTTCGGAAAAAAGTACAGAGCTTTCCTCCAACTTGGTCAGCTTGCAAGGAGCCTGCAAGGCCCGGCTGGGAGTTTTTCTTTCTCCCCTTCCCACCCTTCCCCTTTCCTCCCCTCCCCTCCCCTCCCCTCTCCTCTCCTCCCCTCCCCTTTCCTCTCCTCTTCTCTCCTTTCCTCTACTTTCCTCTGCCCTGCTGTTACCAGTCAGGGGCCAGAACACTTTCCCTAGAAATGATCTTGACATAGATAACCCCACCAGCTCCTTCTCTGGCTCGCCTAGAGCCAGGACTCCGTAAGGGCAGCTAGTGGCTGGAGCTGGGAGAGATTTTCTCCAGTCTCCAAACCCTGGAGAGTCTTGGAAGGGAGAGAGGAGAGAAACTGGAAGAAAGATGTTTCCCTTAGTCCCACCTTCCCCAAGATGCACCCTCTGAAAGCAGCAATTTAAAGATACAGTCGCTGGCAGTTGGAGTAGGTTTTGGAGCTCATCAGTGTGCTAAAGAGGGGCTGGGGCTACGATGCCTCTTGGAGAGGGCCCAAGGAGTTCTTTCCAGCTTCTAACTCTCCAACTGGAGAGGTGTATGCAGGCTGCCCTGCTTTCTGTTCCCCAGCAGCTTCCCTTTTACCCTGGAGCTATGCTGGGGCCCATATTGTACAGTCTTAATGATTTTTATTAAGGAGGAAAAGATCTGAGAGGGTTTAGGTGGAGGAGCCACTGGGTATTCTCAAGCTGACAGCTTCATATCTGAGAGAAGGATAGGAGGAGGCAGGGGTGACTTTTCCTCAATCCCCTGGGTGGAGGCAAAAGGGATGGAGGATACAGAACTTTGAAGTCCTTCACAGATTGGGTCTGCTTGTTGTCAGTCTGTCCATTTGTCTGTGTGGTTGCTTCATATCCTTCATTCTTGCAGATACACATCCTTTTCCTGCTTTCATTTCTCAGGTCATCTCTGGCAAGCTTGGTGGGCCCTCAGAAGTTCTCAGAATTTTCATTTCACTGACACCCTTTTTCTAACCTGGCTCCACTGTGGGAAGGAATAGATAGGTGTCCCTGGCAGGGCCAGGGCAGGACTGACACAAAGCAGGCTTTGGAAGCTTCAGAGGGGTCAAGGGGTCAAGAGCAATGACCTAGCAGCTGGCAGCCCTACAGAGGAGACAGGCAGGGAGGGTGGATCTTCCCCACCCTTGCCTTTCCCTAACCTATCTAATAAAAGAGTATTGTGCAAATTGACCATATCTCTGCTACACCCACAAGCCATGCCCACCAGCCAATCAGAGCAAGTATGCAAATCAACCCAACCAAGATGGCTATGGCCACAGAGAGAGCAGGTGGGAGGCTTGGGGTGCCCCTGGCGATGGAGGAAGCCAAACTTTCAGCAAACCCTGGCAGGCCTAGGCCTCCACTTAAGGCAAGTTTCAGTGGCTATGCGAGCAGAAGGCTTGGCTCTGCTCCAGGCTACAAAGTTTCAATTGTAGAAGATAAATAAATCCCAGATACCAGGGCCTCCGCTTAGGTTGCCGGGGTGCAAAGGCCAGCCTGCAAATCACCACAGGCCCTTCACCCAGGCCACCCCACACCCCAAGGGAACATCCACCCTGATCCAGAACACCCTTCAGGGCAAACCAGCTGGCCCCTACCCATGCACCAGGCCTCTATCTTATGTAATAAAAGAGTAATATGCAGATTGACCATCCTTCCAACACACAAGATGACCACTCCCCATATGGTCAAAAGATCCTGCTCCCATGTGAACACAAGATAGCTACCACAAGATACCCAGCAGGGGAGGGCAGTTGGGAGGGACCAGGCCTGCAAGGGAGGGCAGTTGGAGGGGACCTAGACCTGCAGGGGAGGGCAGTTAGGGTTGACCAGGTCCACAAAGGAGAGCAGTTGGGGGCAAACAGGCTGGCAGGGGAGCTGTTAGGCATCAATCAGGCTGGCAGGGGAGTGGTTAGGGGCAATTAGGAAGACAGGCAGGTGAGCAGTTAGGAGCCAGCAGTCCTGGCTTGTGAGAGGGATGTCCAGCTGCCCATTTAGGCCCGATCCCAGATTGGAGAGGGAGCAGGCTGGGCTGAAGAAAACCCCTCTTCCCCGCCACAAGAATTTGTGCATTGGACCTCTAGTTTGCTTATAAACATCCAGGTGGTTCAACAGATCCATGTCCTTTGCTGGATCCTTCCCAAAATTTCCTCATGCATAATCTAAACTGCTCTGGCACTTACCCAAATACCTTGCCCTTCCTCTTTTTTTCCCCCCTCCATTCTCTTCCTTCATCTCTCTCTGAGCTTTCTTTTATCTATCCTTTCTCCATCTCCATTTCCCTGCCTGTTTCTTCTCTGTCTCACTTGTGTCTACCTGCCTTTCTTCTTTGGCTCTCACATTCTTTCCACCCCTATTTCTCTCTAAATGTCCCTGTCATTTCCATTCTATCACATTCTCCTCCTAAATTATAGCAGTGAAAAGCCAACAGTTTTGATTTATTCTTTACTAGAAACTCACACACCTGTTCTGCTGAGTTCTGAGTGTGTGATGTAGCGGGGAGGGGCGGGGCCCAGGTTGGTGCCACTTTACAGGAGTGAATCACAGAGTTAATGCAGCCTCCATCCTCGCCAGAGAGGGATTTGTGGGAATTCTAAGCTCTTCTACGGACCCATTGGGCACTTAGAAGGGTTGATGATGACAAGACAATAATGGGTGGGACTTTTGGCTGTATAATTATTAAAGAGAAGGAATTTTAAAACCACAAATGAAAGGGAAAGAGGACAATTTTAAATAATACACACTGAAATGTTGATGGGGAAGTTGGGCTTTTGGAATTGGTACTGGGAGGATTACAAACCTCAAATAGTGCTTATATAGCTAATAAGTACCAACCAAGTACAATATTAATTTTCCTGTAAACATTTTTAGGAGCCTTTTTACCTGTTCTTCCTCCCCCCTTGCTTTCTGTTATCATAATAATCCTCACTCCAAAGGTAGGAACCAAGCCTTACAGAACCTCCCAGGGCAGGGCTCCAGGCTAGGGATCTAAGGGCAGGTGGTGGTGCTGGTGGTAGGTGTTGTGAGGCACTTGTCTTCTCTGTTTAACTCCCTCCCTGCAACAAACCTAATCATGCCCCTTCTGCTGCCTCAACTGTTCCCTATTGTTCTAGGGCTAAAGTTCAAGGAGCTGCATGATTTGGGCCACTATGCTTGTCCCACTGATGTAGCTAGACTTGTGTCTTTTCAGCTTCTAGGTACTTTCACATGTTGTTCCCAAAGTACTCTTTCCTCCACTCTTATTCATTCTTCTAGACTAAGTTTTGCTGTCACTTTCTCTAGGAGAACTTCTTGA
This sequence comes from Lasiurus cinereus, assembly GCA_011751065.1. Lineage (NCBI taxonomy): Eukaryota > Metazoa > Chordata > Mammalia > Chiroptera > Vespertilionidae > Lasiurus > Lasiurus cinereus. The sequence goes on along the minus strand of JAAGEH010000031.1, from coordinate 16,696,557 downwards.
ATTGCCCCTTCTCCCCAGGTTTGGGTTAGGAGACCTTCCCAGAGGATCCTTGCCTACTTCCTTCCCAACATCCCTCACACTCCATTATAGTTGCCAGCTTACTTACACTTTTTCCTCACTATACCACAAGGCTATACCATGAACTCCCTAAGGGCAGAGATGAATTATCCACCAAATCCCCAGGGCCCAGGTCAGAGCATGACACATTATTGGTAATTAGTGAACATATGCATCCTGGGCACTCAGAGACACTTCCTCAAGCACAGTGCGTCTGTATCTTTCTCTGTTAAAAAGAATGAGAAGTTTGATGTGCAGAGAGAGGTCCAACATGGAATAAAAGTAATAAAGAGAAAGAAGGAAGCAGTTTTCCTTCCATTATCCCTTAGTCTTATGGAATCACATTGAATCATCTGGAATTCTTGGCTAATGGAAGGCAGGTCCATTGTCTTGGTGTCACCTGTTGTGTGCCTTGGGATCCCTGTGTGCTGAGAGCAGAGCATGGTCAGCTTGCAGGAAGGAAAGATCCCTTTTTATGAGAAGCTGTAGCAATGACCAGATGCCTCTCTGTCATTGTCCCAGAATTTATCTAAGGACGCAAGCACAGGTGGCCAAGAGTATACTCTGCCAATAGAATGGACTTATACGGATGACTCAAGGCACTTATTAAATATTGGCTGAGCATAAATTACACAGGAGACAGACAGGCAATGCACGAATCACACGCGGTTTATTTACCAGAGTCCTGGTGGTTTCCAGACCTCGGCAGGCCACCCGGAGATCCATGCTGACAGACACACACACTGGACGTTGGACGTTGCAGCTGCAGCTCGGCATCTTGTAGAGGCCTTGGCTTGTGGCTCAGGTTTGGACCCAGGGTCCACAGCAGAGCGCAGAGTTCAGGCAGGATGCAGGAAGGGGAGCAGAGAGCGACAGTCTGTAGAGGAGCAGACAAGCGGCTCTAATCTCCTTTGGAGCTTGATCTCTTTTATGTGATCAAGCAGATGTCTTCAGTATGTCTTCAGTGTGTCTTATCAGTGGGTCCCAAGTGTTCTGCTATCTGGTCTTTACATGTGAGGTACAAACTTTTTTATCTTTTACATGCACATCTCTTTTAAGGGCGTTCACACTTCATTCTACTCTCTAATATGTCACACCCAATTTCTCATTTTATATTTGTATTCTATCCTTATTATTATTACTATAACAGTCATGAAGAAGGGATACAGCTTTCCTAGGATGCTGGAAGAAGACATGGAGGGAAGAAGGGAGAACAAAGAGGCAAAGAACTGGGTAGACTACTCCTAGGAGTTGATAATCATCAGGGAAGATGCCCATTCAAGAGTTCCCTGTACCAACAGGAAGCCATATTCTCTCAAGATGACCTCAGCATTCTGGTCTGGGAGAAGTACCAAGTTGTGTTCAGCCTTTCCTCATACCCTTTCATTTTTTAAAAAAATATGTTTTTATTGACTTCAGAGAGAGAAAGGGAGAAGGAGAAATAGAAACATCAATGATGACAGAGAATCATTGATTGGCTGCCTCCTGCACACCCTCCCACCCCAGCAACTCCCACTGGGGATTGAGCCCAAAACCGGGCATGTGCCCTGACCAGGTGACTTTTTGGTTCATGGATTGACACTCAACCACTGAGCAACACCAGTTGAGACCTTTTTTTTAAATTAAATAATAAAATAATAAAGGTCTTTATTATTCAGATTATTACATTTGTTTCTCTTTTTTCCCCTCCATAGCACCCCTCCACCCAGCTCCCACCCCTCCCTCTGCCCTTAGCTCCCTCCCATTGATCTCATCCATAGGTGTATGATTTTTGTCCAGTCTCTCCCTGTACACCCCTCACCCCTTCCCCCCTGAGAATTATCAGTCCACTCCCTTTCTGTGCTCCTGATTCTATTATATTCACCCGTTTATTCTGTTGATCAAATTTTTAATTCACTTAGTTTTTAGATTCACTTCTTGATAGATACGTATTTGTTGTTCATAATTTTTTTGGCTTTTACCTTTTTCTTCTTCCTCTTCTAAAAGAGTACCT